>PVKY010015763.1:0-10054 GCA_004027775.1 Bradypus variegatus | reverse complement strand
TTGCTTAATATGAGCAGAATTTTCAACTAGGATGAACTTAAATGTTTGGAAATGAACAGAGGTGTCGGTAGCAAGATGTGAGAATAACTAACAGTGCCGAATGGTGTGTGAATGAGGTGGAAGGGGGAAGCTCAGAGTCATATATATATGAATCACTGAATCAATTCATTGGCTGGCCAGCTAACGGGACTTGTGGCCTGGCTTGAAATGATGAGTTGGGCAAATCATATTTTTTTGTCTGCCTAAATCACACCCTGAGACAGAGAGCTGGGGTGCCCATGATGGCTAAATGCGGGAGGAGTGAGCAGCAGGAGCTGACTGGGAGATAGGGGAGAGTGGAACACAAATGCAGAGAGAGGCTGAGGTGCATCAAGAGACAAAATGAGAAGAAGCAGAGGCATAGAAAGATCCACCGACCTCAAACGTGTGTGAGGGAAATTGGTTGCTAGAGGTTTTTTGCTTCCTGCGAGGCCCTGCTCAACTTGGGTTGCTGACTTTCCGTTCCAGTTCTCCCGTGATTCAATAAACATCTGTTTCCTTTAGCATGTTTGGATGAGTCTCTTTCTTGTCACCAAAAGAACCTCATAAAATGGCATCTAATATCTGTACTTCTATACATAAGGGGTCTGTCTTGGACCAGTCAAAATCATAAGAGTAATGGACAAACTAAACTTCAATGCGTTAATTTACAAAGAGAACTGAAATGCTTAGAAGTCCACAGTATTCAGGTTGGATGATTGATGCATTTTCTCTGCTGTAAGAAAACTTCTGAAGAGACCAAATCCTGTGTCAGTTCTGCTTGGTGGGCCTGGAACCCAGCAAAGGGGAGATCAGATTCAGAGTTATTCTCTATGAGCTATGGCTTTGCAGTGCAGCACTCGTCACCGTTATGGGGAGGCATCTCCTGCGGGGACCCTCAGTTCTGTACAGACGCTGCCCTCTGACTCTTTCTACAGAGAAGTTACACTAACTTTATTATCAATAAAAAAATAATAGGTAACACTGAGTATTTCCCATATGCCTTGCACTGTGCTAAATGCTTTTTATATACAGCACCTTATTTAAACTTCACACACCCATTGTTACTGCTCCTATTCCACTTTACAGACTAGAGTCAGAGAGGTTAAGAAGCTTTTCCCAAGTACCTTGCCTCACTGAATCATGAACCAACTGGGAGGACGGTAACCATGTTATACATCTGAGTAGATGTGTTTTGGGCACGTTAGTTTTGGAAATTTGAGGAGGAGATATAGGATTAAATGTAAGTTTTCCATGTCTCCTTAGGAGCATTTCTGCATGTGTCTAATGTTGACCATCATTATTTTAATTGACATTATTATTAATAACACCTGCCCCTTATGGAAATAAAGGCTAGATGCTTTCACCTACCCTATATGATAGGGTATAAGGATAGAGTTAACTATCATTATCCCCACCTTACAAATGAGACACAAGGAGGTTAAATTCACAGAGTTACAAGCAGTAAAGTCGGGATTCAGACTTGGGGCTGTCTGTTAACAGATCCGTGCTTTTCCCATGCCTCCCACTGTGGCCGGGCGGCACCTCCACTGAGGAACCTGAAAATGAAGAAGCTGATTCCTTCCCCTCTGTATGGATCAGACAGCTGTGAGCCTTGCTGCTCTCATACACCACCTGAAGCCTTCCGTTCTGATAGGGAGGAACCAGTTACTCCTTCCAATTTTGAGGCTTTCTTAACAGAATTTTGCCCCAAAATACTTGAGTGTAATTTCCAAATGATGGAAAGTGGAAAGGCTTTGCTATAATAACTGGGACAGATGATTCATATCCTTTGAGTCCTATATCAGAAAATCGTACTGAAGGAGAAGCTAAACAGGCCCAAGCAAGAAGGAAGTGAGAGATACGATGTAATTGCTAGACTAATTATAGAATGAAATAGAAAATCTATGCTAATAAGTTATAAAGTATTAGTAATTCCTCTTCTAATTTTTAGTTTTTTATGTAAGTAAAGGGTGTGTTATATTGCTTTTATGGGAGTCATGGCTCAATTAGCATGAATGTCCCCAGTAAAGTATTGTGGGCATTCAAGGTTAAGCCTGAATCTCTGACAATGCTGTAAATACCCTTCTTTGCTTTTGATAAAGATTGAGCTTAGATTCAACAGCTTGTTAAGCATAAAAATAAAGTATGACTCAAAAGATTAAGGTTAAAGTCTTAGTCTTAGAAAAATTCCTCTGAATGAGGATGCAAACTCAATCAAAATCTGTATATATGCTCTGTGACTTAAGCTGGAAGGTTCACTTATCATACATTCCGGCTGCAACTGGAGAGACTGGAGTTCCCAGGCTTGGTGACATATCCATTTATTATTACTCTGTAAACCTGTTCCTTTTACCCGAAATGCTCCGTTAGTAAATACATGTAACAGTTCAATTCTTGTCTGAAGTACACTTTACTTTTAAACTACTGTCTGTCCTATACTCATATTTGAGTGAAAGGTTGCTCAAAGCCCAAACTTGAACCACAACCCAATCAAGCTCAGGCGTTTTCTAACTGCGATCACAGGTTTGAGCTGTAAAGAGACAAACCCATGACACCACCTATCAATCAAATAGCAATTCCGAATTGATTTTCTAGTATCCCAGCCCCATCGTCTCCCTCGACTGTTTCTTGTAAGAAGGAAATCTTCATGGACTTTTGAGACGGCACTAAGTGGAAAATCTTAAGCGCCAATGGTTTCCAGCGCAGCATGGGTCATAAGGTTTGTTTGCCAGTGGCAGCTCCTGGGGGACGGCCTTCGTTTCCAGGCCACCCTGACAATTTCAAAGCCCTGGACATCACCTACATCATGCCTATAAGAATGAATGAGGAGCATTACCAGTCTTAGTCTAGGGTCCTGGCTTTCCTTGGGTCTTTTTGCCCCGGGGCTGTGTTTGGGTGTGCCTTTGGAGTCGAAAGTCTTGGCTGGGCCCCGGTTCTAGGGTTGTGGGTGGAGGAAGCTGGGGGTCAGCCACAGCCTTCAAAATGTGCAACGGCCCTCCCTGCCCTTCCCAAGGCCCCAGAGCCTAAGAAACACCCAGATACCGTTCGTGGGGGAGGGGAAAAGAAAGGTGCCTCTGGGGCAGGTGTCTGATCTGCTGTGCATTCATTTAACCGTGCATTAATTCCTACACACCGCACAACGTCTGAGCCCCACATCCTGCAAATTAACACAACTCTGGGATGAGCACAGCCTGGATGGGGGTGGGGGTGGTTGGCTGGCCAAGTATCAGGGAGCCCACAGAAGAAAATGGGCCTCTTTCAAGCAGGGGGCTTGGACTATCTCATGTTCATGGCCGCCACAGCCCGTAACCAAGAAATTAAGTTAACAAATGATGATGATGACTGAATCATCATACAGATGTTTTTTCTTTCTTTATTGTAGAATAGCCAAAAGTTAATACCTGAAATTACTGAAACTCAGCAAGTCTCAGCCCGGCTTATACTTCCTATTGTACTGGTCATTCTACCCAGGTCTCAGCCCTGTTTGTACGTGACATTGCAATGGTTACAACTCCAGCTCCCCTTGTTTGACTCCATAGAAACCCTGAACTCCTTAGACTTGGGGAGACAGATTTTTGGGCTGATGGGCCATCTGCCCTCCGTCTTTGAGCTTAGCAATTAACTCTTCTTCGCTCTGAAACCCGAGTGGCATAGATCGGCTGTTAACGCTCATTGGGCCGAGGACCCCGCTTTTGTTCGCTATCAGTCCCTGTGACCAAGGCGTTCTCCTGGCAATGGAACGGTTTTCCCAGCCGCTTCGGGAGCTGCTCCGCCAAGGTGGGCCAGTGGAGGGGGATGGAAGGAGGAGCTGGAGGATGCCGGCGGGGAGGGAGAGGCCGCAGGCCGCGGGCTGGGTGCGGGAGGCGGGGGCTGCCCCGCGCCCCGCCCCAGCCCCAGCCCCAGCCCCGGGGAGGCCGGCGGCCGGGGCTCGGGGAGGTGGGGACTGCGCGGGGCCGCGCGCCCGCCCTGCTGGCGCCCACCGACCGGCGGCGGCGGCTCGGGGCTTTGTGGCCGCGGCGCGCGCGGTGGGGCCTGGCCGGCCGGGGGCGCGCTGCCACCGCCGCCTGGCGCTCCGGAGCCCGCGGCCCTCGCGGCCGCCCGCCCCTGCCTCGCCGGCCCCTCCCCCGGTCCCGCGGCCGCCGCGCCGCCGCTGCAGGTAGGAGGCTCGGGCCGGGGCGGCGGGCTGCGGGGCCCAGGCGCGGGCACCCCCACTCGGCAGGCCGAAGGGGACCGGGGGAGTGGGGCTCGGCCTGCTGCGCGCTGTGCTTGGGGCGCGGGGCCTCGGGGACGCCCAGGGGCGCACCCCGCGGGGAGTCGAGGTCTCTGGACCCCCCGAGCCGGGGGAGCACTTGGGGTGGGGGAGGGGGAATCCAGGTGCCCATCCGGGGCTCCGCTGTACTCCGCGCCCTATGCTGGGCGCTCTCCTGTACTTGTCTCCTTTAAGACCCCATGCGCCCGGAGCCAGGGTGGAACGCGAGGGGTCCCTCGGTCGGGGTGCGCGGCAAAGCATCTCCCTGGCGATCGACCTTGGGAAAGCGGCTATACCTGCCTGCTGCTTCTGCAAATGGGGAGGTGGGGGGTTGGGGGGGTGCACGGTCTCATACCTACCAACCCCCCCCAACACACAGCCCCCGGTACTGTTGAGAGAGTTAAAGAAAGGTCGGTATCTAAATTTTGAGCCCTCTCTAGAGACCAGGCCCTAGGTGCTAAACAGTTGGCAGGAATCAGCCAATTAAATCCTCAGACCGCGTTTTGCGGTAGCTGCTGTAAATTGCGTGAGTGATCTTTATTTAGGAGCAGGAAACTGAAGAACTGGGGCTCCCTAGTCCCACCGAGGAAATTGGGTGTTTCTTTGCTGTGGTTACATTTAGGATTCCAAATGTTTCTGCGGTACTTGGGAGAGTACTTATAGGATACCAGGACATACTTCGTTGACGCACTTTTGCTCACACACTTAAAACTGGAGGTAGGATAATGCCCAGCCGGGGAGATGCAATTCAGCCTGTCGGATAAGATAGTGTGTTACGGAAGAAATTGTTGAACACCAATTCACAGAGTTCCTGAGTTAGGACTGAGGACTGCTGGGGGAGCTTGGGGCCAGGGAGAGACAGGGATGGATGGGGGGCGGGAGCAGATTCGAAGCCCTGGAAGAGGATGGAGAGGAAGGGGCCAGGGGTCACAGGACTGGGACTCCATCCTGCCCTTAGAGACCCAGCATTCTGCCTGGCCATGGGTGTCTGGGGGGAGAGGAGATCATGGGTTGTCTCTTCTCACTCCCAGGCCACCCCTAAATTATTCAGTCAGGTTGGGGGCCAGGTGACTAGGCCTCCTGAAATGTCATTGTCCCTTCTCGTGATGCCTGAAATCCTTTTAATGCCTTTGGGGAGATGGGGATGCTCAACAGCCCCCAACGGTTGATAGAACACTTGAAATACAAAGTGTGGCCTCACTGATGAGGGATGTGTTTTGAACACACTTCACTTGGTTAGAGAAGCAGTAGGCCTGAGGAAATTATTTTGGGTTTCAGTTTGGAATGGGGGAGACCTGGAAGGTTTGGACCTTGGAGAAGGAAAAGAGAGGCAGGGAAGGGAGTAGAAAGAGGAGGCTGCAGAGTATCTGCATGGACTCTTCAGGTCTCACGGTTTCTTCTCCAGATTTGTGATGATTTCCTCCTTAAGGGTGTGAAAGTCCGGGGCTGGACTCAGGCTCACTGCTCTCCTGGGTGAGTGGGAAAGGCTTCTTGGAGAAGGGGGTCCTCAAAGCAGGCCTTGAAGGGGGAGTACTTGGGTACAGAGCGATGCTGAAGTAGGAACACATGTGCAGTGGGAAGAACGGTTGCTTTGGAGAGACAGTTCTAGGTTCAAATCCTAGCTCTGCTATTTCTTAGCTGGGTCTTTTGTGGGAGGATAAAATAATGTTTTCTCAAATGCCTGTCGTGTGCAGGCAGCTCAGTAAGCGCCAGTACCCTTCTCCCTGTCCTGTCCGTGATGATATTCATTCAACAACGTCTGCTGGGCACCCTTCGTGTGCTGAGTCATTTGCCACATGCCAGGGTCACAGATTAGTCAGACATTCTGCATTCCCTGAGGAATTACCCAATCCAGCACAAAGAGCAAGTTACAAAAAATAATGGAAGTGCTACAGTTGTACCGGGCTGGCAGTGAGCTCACCGAGGGGTAACGAACTCACCCGGGACAGACAGCTCGGGGCCTGTCCGCCGTCTGCCTCTAAGATGAGAGTGAGCCCTTAGTAGCGAGGTGGTGGATCCTCCCCACCTCATAGCACCTTATTTTTTTGACCCTTGTCTTTGCCCTGATGTTCTCGCTCTTAAAATAAAATCTGGTTGCAGCGGGTGCCTCATTTGTAAGCCACCTCCAGCCTGTTTTAGAAGAAAGCTGGGATAAATAAAATAAAAATAATGACAGCCTGGGCTGTTATCTGGGGAGGACATCACAAAAATTGCATGGGAATTGGACCTTGAGGGATGAAAATGGGTGTTGGGTGGATCGTGGGGAAAAGGATTTCAGCTAGAGGAGGCCACCCTGCTCTTGCAGAAGCACAAAAACATGGCAGGTTCAAGGGGGTGAAAGTAAGTTTGGTCTGGCTGGGTGGGAAAAAGCATGGAGAGGATGGGTGGGTGGGGTGGAAGGGATGCTGGGATCAGGACCATATCCCCAGAGGCCTTCAGTGCCACCTGAGAAGTCAGAACTTTATCAGGAGACAGTGGGGAAGATGTCAGAGGTCTTCACGCAGGGCTGTGGCACGGTCACTGTGTTGTAGAAGACCTCTTTGGTGGCTGGAGGTTTGGAAGCCCACTCTGGAAGATAGGGTCTGACCTGAGACAGGGGCGGTGAGGATGGGAGAGGAGGAGATGGACCTTGATATACCTTTGGGAGGTAAAACATGGCTGACGTACATATGGTTGAGGAACACTTTGAAGTTTCTGCTTTGAGAAGCAGGTCAATGTGGCTGAAATCAGCAGAAGTCAGGAGGTTTGGGGATGGGGTAGTCATTAATTTGATTGTGGCTTTGGAGATTTAGAGCTTTCTGAAGTGCCTGTAACGGACAGGTAGGTGGAGGTGTCTGGTAAACTGTTGGAAGTGTGTTTGATGAGAGTGGTTCTCCCTGATACTCCCGCTTTATTTTGAAAAAACACTTGCTGAGAATCGACTGTGTGCTAAAGGTATAAATAAAATGTAGTTCCAAGCCTCAGGAGCTCACAGTCATGTAGGGGAGGCCCATGAGGATATGGATGGATTGCAGTGCAGGGTAGTTTGCACAGGGGTTGCAGGAAGACGCCAATGCATGGTACCCGTGGCCCAGAGAAGATCTGAGAGCTGATGGTTGTAGCTGAAGTGTTGGGAGTGGACGAGAAGCTGGCTGGAGTGGGAAGCACCTTCATATGGAGGCGCTGTGTATTCTAAAAGCTCTTTCAGTAGAGGACACTGATAATGATTCCAAGGGAATTTCAGGGAAGCGAGGTGGCCAGGGTGGGGGGGGTGGCGAGTGGTGGGAGGGGAACATGGTTCAGGGCTGGGCTGTGGGGGAGGCGAAGGGAGGCATCAGGACTTTTAAGAATCCTCATCTGCTTCGTAGAGGGTATGGGGAGGGTGGGAGGATGGGGTGGGGGGCTCTTGCCTTAAACACAAGGCTGGCTGGGCTCACAGTCACACTCACACACAGATGGTAAAAATAAACACTTCCAAGTTCCGTGGGCTCCTGGAGGTGGGAGCGAGGGGGATGGGAAGGAGAGAGAACTTTAGAGGAAGCACGTTCAGTCCCAGATTTGAGGCTGGAAAGCCCTCAACAAGGAAAGAAGAGGTGGAGAAGGGCACAGAGTAGCCTCCTGGATGGACAGGTGTGACATGAGTGGGCAGGTATCTCTGGAGGAGTAATATCTGATTATCCTTAACTCTGGCCTCAGAAGTGTAGTGAGGCTTTTCTGAATTTGGCATTTCTATTTTCTTTTGCACTCGAACAGTATTTACAAGAGCAAGCAAGGAAACGGTGTGTGTTACTATCAATCCTTCATAAAAGGAGGAATTTTAGATAGTAGAAGACCTAGATATAATTAGTTAAAAAAAAATGCAAGTGGCAAGCTGGTTGGCCTTAACAGATATCCCACAAATATTTATCGAGGGCTTGCAGGGTACCAGATGCTCTTTGAGGACCTGGGGATACAGGAGCACGGAGAGCTGATCACAGGGTGAGCCAGTTCCGCATAAACTAGTTAACTTACAGAGTTAAACCTGGGTATGGGCCTTCAAACAAAACAGCAAGGTCATCTAAAGTGCTGAAATCACGTTATTCCTGTTGCAGCCGTCCCTTTCATTGGCTAGTAGCTCTGCTGGCCTCATACATGGTCAGAAAATATCATCCGTGCACTCTGGGCGATGAACTGTGGAAATGGACTCGCCGAAAAGCCATTTTAATGGTGGTGCTAACATAGACTGCTGACATGCTCGGGACTGTAGACAACACTGACTTTTGCTCTATAATTAAGAAATAGGGATTGACAGGGAGGAAGTGGGGCTGGCTTCAGGCCACAAAATGGTTTCCAGGGGGGTAGTGGGGAAGGTTTGAGGGTACCCAGCAAAAAGGGCATCTTGATGAGGGGAGTTGTTCTAAAAGGGATGGGGAGGGGGCTGTGAAAACAAACAATGATGAAGCTTGGCTTTCCCACCCTCCTGTCACTGGCTGGCCCCGAGAAGCCTTCTGTTTTGCTCTGAGCCTCAGTTTCTTCACCTGTAAAGTGGGAGGATTGGACTGAGGTCCCTTTCTAGTTTTAATGTGTTTGGATCTATGTTGCTTCAAAGAAAGGTTATTTTGGGGGTGCTGAGTCAAGAGGAAGAGAATCAACAGCTCAGGACCAGAAGTAGCCTCTCCTCTCTTTAGAGCAAGTCGATCACCTGTAGCTTGTTGCCGGGCCACCGTAAGGGAACAGGTGCCTCGTTCCCTTCTGCTCAGCATGTGTTCTTTTAGTCTTTCCCAGATCCAGACCCTGCCTTGTTCTAACCCTAATTCCAATTGATTCTAACAGGAATTAAGCTCCTGCTATAGGTCCCCTATCTGGACTAGCACCCAGGGCAGTGCTCTCACTGCTTGCTGTCACACTGTCTCATCACCAGCCCATCGTGTTATATCTTCAACCGATTGTGATCTCCTCGGAGGTAGGGGCAGGCTCTTACCCAGCACCCCTTGCCCTGGGGCCTGATGGGTTACTCCACGTGCGTCCTCAGTGCCTCTGCTTCCTCTTGATCCCCTGTTGTGATCTGGACACAAGCCGGTCCCCGTCATTTCTGCACCATCTCCTCCCATCTGCAAACATTGCCACCTCTCAGAGTCCAGGCCCACCTTATCGGTTATTTATCTTTATGATCGCCTTCAATGCTACTTGTCTGTATCCTATACAGTCTTCAAGATCTAGCTCAGGTGGCCTCTTGTTTGTGAAGAATTTCAGTGAACCTCCTCCTGCCTCTGAAGGTCCAAGGCATTTCATTTATGTGGTGTTCTCTCAGTGGACCTTTTGCTTAGTTGTCAGTTCGTGCATGTCAGCTCTCTTTGCAGACCACAGAATTCAGCTTGGCTTTGCATCTCCCATGTAGAGTTGAACAATGCTGAGCTCTTGGCAGAAGTCCAGGGTACATATTTGTTGATTTGTGCATGTATGAAATAAAAGAACCAGTAAGTATTTGAGTATATGTTGTATCTCGTCTGCTATTCTACTTTTGGAAGCAGTTTAATCTGGGTAGGAGGGGTGGAAAGCACTAAACTTTATTGAAGCTCTAGTCTGTGCTACTTTTATACTCAGGTTGCAGGACTGGCGTGCAGAAGGCATAAGGCAGTGGAAGTGGTATTATCCCCATTATGCAGGTGAAGCACGGAGGTTGATTGACCTGCCCAAAGTTGCGTAGCTAGGTGAGGGCTGAAATCAGGATTTGAGCCCAGGTTTATCTGCATCTGATGTCTCTGTTCATGTCACTTCACTAACGTCCTGCCATCTGTCTGTGGTCCCAGTGCCCCACCTCCCAAT
>PVKY010015762.1:0-10052 GCA_004027775.1 Bradypus variegatus | reverse complement strand
TCGCTGCAAAAGATCAACTAAATACAAAAGTTGACAGTAATGGAAGAATTGAGGGACAAAAAAAGGTGTAAGACTTAAAAAACCAGATAGCAGAAGGGCAAAATAAAGTTCTGCATTATCAGTAGCTACTTTAAAGGTAAATGGATTCAACTCTCCAGTCAAAAGATAGATACTGGCAGAATGAATAAAAAAGTGTGAGCCAACTATCTTCTGTTTAAAAGAGACTCACCTTAGACTCAAAGACAGGTAAGTTGAAGGTGAAATGATGGAAAAGAATTTTCTATGGAAATACTAATGAAAAGAGATGGAAGTAACTGTACTAATATTAGACAAAATAGACTTTAAGTCAAAAGTTGTTAAAAGGGACAAAGAAGGACACTGTATACTAAATAAAAGGGTCCATTCATGAAGAAGATAAAACAATTATAAACATACATGCACCTAACTACGGTTCCCCCAAATGTAAGAAGCAAACATTGTCAGCATGAAGGGATAAATAAATGGCTCTATATTAAAAGTAGGAAACGTCAGTGTACCACTTTCAGTAATGGGTAGATCATCTAGACAGAAGACCAGTGAGGAAGCCGAAGAATTTGGACATTGCTCTAAACCACCTAGGCCGAGCAGACATGCAGCAAATGCCCATTCTTCCTAGTGCCCTCGGGTCCTTCTCTAGGATAGAGCATATATTAGGCACAAAGCAAGTCTCAAATTTAAAAAGGTTGGAAAGCATCTTCTCTGACCACAGTGTAAGGAGGCCAGAAGGCTGCAAGCAAAGAGGATATATGTTATAATTCCATTTGTGTCATACAAAACAGGCTGAAGAAGTGTTAGAAGTCAGAGTTTTGTTTTCCTTTGTACTGATTTGTAGAGCTGTCAACCTAAGATTCATGCATTTAGCTGTAGATGTACTACATTTCACTTAAAAGGTTGAGGAAGGAGAGAAATGATCAATAGTCCTTCTGAGAAGCTATGAAAGATTATTTCCAGTGCTTTCAAAAATTATAGATAATGAGGTGATGTACCGCCCTGTTCAAGAAAAGGAGGTGCTAGCTGCTGAGCTGGAGTTCCCGATGGCGGGACAGCCTTGTGCGGTGCCCTGAGCAGTCTCGTCAGCAGCCAGCCCCTGTGCCGCCCGGGCCCTCACCTGAGATGAGTGCAGGGGGTGGGTGTGAGCCCTTGGCCTCTTGGGCAATGTGGG
Organism: Bradypus variegatus; assembly: GCA_004027775.1. Classification (NCBI taxonomy): domain Eukaryota; kingdom Metazoa; phylum Chordata; class Mammalia; order Pilosa; family Bradypodidae; genus Bradypus; species Bradypus variegatus. Next base: position 8,851 of record PVKY010015762.1, on the reverse strand, counting down.
GTGGGCACTGGGCAGGACGTGGCCCCCAGCCGGGCCCAGGGCTCTTGTTGGCCAGATCGACGCTTGTGCTCGGGCAGCAAGCCGCGCACCTGTTGGCACGTGTGGGGCCAGATTCCTGGGCCCGAGTCTGAGCTGCGACTGTTCAGCTTTGGGGTTTCTCCGTGTGCGTCACACGCCATCTTCACCCAGCCATTCACAGACTCAGCTGCGTTTTCCATCCCAACTTCCCTGCATCTCCCAGACCACAGAAATAAAAGTGAGCTTCGCTTTCACCAGCCAGCTATAAATTCCTGGCCCTGCCTCCCCGTCTGTGGCTTTGGGCACAAAATGAAATAGGCGTTGTCTGTTTTATTTAAAATGGGGGAGGAAAGGATTGCTAGTCTTCCAGTTCTGCCGTTCTAGGGTTTGACAAGCTTCCAGAAGCTTCTGTCAGTTAATAAGTAGCATTATTTGCTATTTAGAGACACAGATGACCAGCCATGGGGCAAGTCCGCAGGGATCTGTGCCTGGCCTCTCCTCTCGCCCTCTCTCCTGGTGGAGGCTGTGCAGTCGCTGCCCGGCCCCAGCCCGGCCTCCTGAACCCTGGTCGGCGCTTTGTCTCTTCTCACGGGAAGCGTCCCACGATCAGACTGGATGTGTGAGTCTCCCTACGTGTCCGAGGGGCCTGCGCCCTGGCCGTGCGGGAGGACAAAGGCGCCCTTGTCAGCCTCCGGCTGGAAAGCCATCACACAGCCCACCGCCTGCACCTTGCCAGCAAATCCCTAATCCCAGCTTTGGAGCTAAAGACCCAAATTGGGCCTTTGTGGGGAGGACAAAGGAGCACTTTGTGATCCTTTCAAGAGAAAGGATGTGGCGGGCTCAGGGCTGCTGAGCCATTTCCGCTTTCCCTGTCTTTTGTCATGAGCCGTGGGGAGGGTGCACCCGGGGCCTGCTCCCCCCGATGGCCCTGCTCCCGGTCACCGCGTGGACCGCCTGTCCTGTCCCTGGGGCCTGAGGGTCCACCGGGCCCCCTCCCTGGGCCTCGTGGCTGTTCCTGTTCCCAGACCAAGCCCTGAACCCTCGCGGCCCCTGAGCTCTCCTCCCTGTCTAGCCCCTGCTCCACATTCTCCAGTTTTCTGCCATGCATGGGAGGGACAGTGAGCCACAGCCCCCAGACCATTCCAGGTCTGCAGAGGTGGTCTTGGACCGGCACCCTATGCTCTCAGCTCTTGGGGTGCTTTCCAGCGAAGGCACAGAAACATCCCCGAGGCTTTCTGCAGCCAGCAGGCCTGAACTGCTTGGCTGCTCCACGGGGCCTCTTAGACTCCCCCGGGCTTCCTCCCGCTCAGCCCCCGTTGCTGTTTGGAGTGTGGGGGTCCTGCTGCTTCAAGTCCTGCTGCAGCGCACGGGCACTGGCCCCCCCGGGGCCCTTCCTACCTCTCCTGCCCCCTGCCAGGCCCTCAGGGCAGGCCCTGCCTCAGTGTTTGTAAAACCCCAGCGTGTGGGTAGGGCCCACTGATCCTTACGGGGGCGGGTCGGCCGTGCTGGTGCCCTGTGGCCTCTCGGGTACCCCCCCCCCAGCTCCCTCTCCCCTCCTGTCTCTGTGGATCTGTGGGGCCTCTGCATCCCCCGGTTCTCTGTGTGGCCAGGCACAACCATCTTCTTTGCCGATGGAGGCCATGTGCACAGAGGCCAAGGGCTTGCCCAGGGTCACCTGCCAGCCCCTGAAGCAGCCTGAGCCCCCCACCCCTCCTGCCTGGGGCCCCAAGCCAGGCATTTTGGAGGGGAGCCCTGGCCACAATCTCCTTCCACGTGCTTCAGCCACCACTGGGATGGGACGGGCTGAGCAGCCCCTTGGGCCTGGGGGTCGTGGACCCACCAGTCTGCTCTGCAGACGGGCCCAGGACCCCAGGGGAGGCGCGTGACTGGCTGGGGCCTCTTGGCTGGTGCCTGTATGTTTTGGCCGTGTGTCCCAAGCTCTCTCCCTGATGCCCTGGACACTCCAGGAGGGGTGGGGGGCACAGAGGGGCGTGGCGTGGGGCCTGCTGTCCTCCCCACGCCCACCTGCCAGCCATGGCTCCCTGTTTCCACCCACCCCGGAAGGCGAGGAGATAATTGCTGCCTTGAAGAAGAGCAGTTGCCAACAGATTCTTCAGTCTTTTATTTTATAGGTATTTATCCACTTGTTTATTTATTTAAAGGCCTCTGCTGACTCCCCCTGGGAAAACTGTTCCACCCATGAGCGAGCTTTGGAGGGGGGCCCTTGGCTCCGAACAGGAGCTGGGTTGTGCCAGCTTCGCCATTGCCCCTCCTGTGTGACCTCGGATGGGCCACTGCTCTCCTGGCTGGAAGTACTGATGAAAATGAGTGGAAAGCAGTGTGTTCCTGCCAGCTTCAGGCACCGGTGGCATCGCTGGTGGCTTATCATCCCCCCGTTGCTCTCAGCTGCTTCCTGCCCACGGGGCCAGGGGGTCTTGGAGGAGACACCACCCCCTGCACCCGTCAGCACGTACACATGTGGCTTTTGCAGCATCCATGCCTGCCCGTGGTGGCCCTGGTCACAAATGCCATCGTCTTCTCATTTGTGTAATATCTGGTTTTCTGGCCATGCACAGGGCTCTCCCTTCTCTGTGCCGTCCCAGGCCTGGCACAGGGCAGGGGTGTCAAGGGCACCCCAGAAGAGTAAGGAAAGAATGCAAGACAGGTGGGCCTTCTGTCTTTTGGACAGTGTTCTGGAGTCTTCCTTCCAGCTGCTGAGCCACGTCCTGCCGTCCCCCTGCTGAGAAGAGGGCCCTGTGGGGTCAGGACGGAGGGTGTCCTGCAGGCCGTGGGGGCCATAAGGCAGCGTGGCAGGGCCGTGGAGGAGCCTGTATCTCCCTACTCTGCAGGAGAACCCAGGCCCCCGCATAGGTGTGGACGCAGCAGGGGCCCGCCCTCGGGGGCGCTGCCTCTGAAGGGAGGACAGGGCGCAGGTGACATCACAGGCAGGTCCTTGCCTGGCACGCCACAGACGTTGGGTTGGCCGGGCCACCTCCCCATGGCCACCTGGGCCATGGGGAGCCAGCAGGGTCATTCTGGAAGCAGCTTCAGGTTCCACGGGGCAGCCTCTGCAGCCTCCTCCAGCTGACAGATCTAGAAACCCCCGGACCCAGGAGAAGGAGACCCAGCCGGTGAGCGACGGTGCCGAGTCCTGCCTGAGCCCGTCCCCCTTCATCAAAGGCCCTGCCTTCAGCCCCTGCTGGCATGGGCCCGGGCAGAGCAAGGCCATCTTACGCTGTGCCGAGGAGCGCCGGGAGGCCTGGGAGCGGGAGGGCCAGGGTGGCCAGGGCAGCTCCCTGCAAGGCCCTGGGGCAGCAGAAAGCCACGAGCTCGGCCTCCTTGCTGGGGACCCTGTAGAAGCATCCTGCCCCAGTAGGGTTCAGCAGTCGCCGTAGGAGCTGCCGAGGAGGGAGGCTGTCTGCTTCACGGTGTGGTGGCCCTAGTGCAGGAATAGTCATTGCTCTTGACATTTAGTGACAGGAAACAGAGGCTCTTTCCTTGCATGTATTCATTAATTTGTTCATTCATCCACTTCCTCACTAAGCGTCGTGTGCTCACGTGTGAGCTGGGGCCCCGTGTGGGCTGGGGGGCCACTGAGGGCACCCTTGTCATATTGCTGACACCCGGGAAGTACAGGAGGGGAGGCAGCTGAGCCTTCATCATACGTTGCGCCACCCCAGCTTGTGCCAGGCACCTAGGATCCCACGATGAGTCAGCACAGCCCCCTAACCTAGGAGCCTCCCAGCCTGGAGGTTCAGGTTGGTGGCACACACGTCAGCCAGCCTGGGGGTGCAGGGAGAACTTCCTGGAAGCCAGGGAGCCTCAGCTGACTCAATGAGGCAGGACAGCTAGAGCTTCGTGTACCATCCTCCTTCCCTCTTTGCCTTGGTTACCAGGAAGCTCAGATCAAACTTTTGTGCTGAGCTTCTTTTAACCGAGGTACTCTGGCCTCTGTTGCCCATTCTCTTCATTGCCTGAATTCCACTGAACTTCTTCTAATTACTTATGACTTTTCCTCATGTTTTTCATGGTTTTTGAGTTTTATTATATCTTTTTAAAATATAAGCTGCTCCATTTTTTTCCTAGGATAAGGCATGTTACAAGCCCAGTTGGGCAGACCTACCCACTGCATTTGTTTAACCTGTCTACATGTCATATTTCCAATATACGAATAGCTAGAAGGTTCAATGTAAGTTTTTTGTGCAGCAAGTATTTTTGGCCCCTTCGGCTAGGCCCGGGTTATGGAGCTGCCCGGCGTGTGGCCCCTGCTCCTGAGGAGATGGTGTGCGAGTGTCCCCATCCATGGTGGCTGCAGGCACGGGTGCGGGGGCTTTGGACTCACCCCTAGAGGGGGAAGAGGCGTTGCCTAGGAGGGCGTGAGGAGGGCTCCTGTGGGCGTCTGAAGCTGTACGTACCCCCGGAAAACGTGTTCTTAGAGCTAATTGTAAGTAGAACCTTTTGATAAGACTCCTTCCATTTAAGGCATGGCCACGTTAGTCAGGACAGGTCTTCATCCTTGTTCTAGTTTGCTAATGCTGCCGCGATGCAAAACACCAGAGATGGATTGGCTTTTATAAAGGGGGTTTATTTGGTTACACAACTACAGTCTGAAGGCCATAAAGTGTCCAAGGTAACACATCAGCAGTCGGGTACCTTCACTGGAGGATGGCCAGTGGCGTCCGGAAAACCTCTGTCAGCTGGGAAGGCACGTGGCTGGCGTCTGCTCCAAAGTTCTGGTTTCAAAATAGCTTTTTCCCAGGACGTTCCTCTCCAGGCTGCAGTTCCTCAAAAATGTCACTCTTAGTTGCACTTGGGATATTTGTCCTCTCTCAGCTTCTCTGGAGCAGGAGTCTGCTTTCAAAGGCCATCTCCAAAATATCTCTGGAAACTGCAGTTCCTCTCTCAGTTCCAGTGCATTCTTCAAAGTGTCCCTCTTGGCTGTGGCTCCTCTTCAGAATGTCACTGTCAGCTGCACTGAGTCCCTTCTTTTTGTCAGCTCAGTTATATGGCTCCAGTGATTTAATTTAGACCCACCCTGAATGAGTGGAGTAACACCACCATGGAAATTATCCAATCAGAGTCATCACCCACAGTTGATTCAGTCACATCTCCATGGAAACACTCAAAGAATTACAATCTAGTCAACACTGATACATTGGCCCCCACAAGATTACATCAAAGATAATTGCATTTTGGGGGACATAATACTTTCAAACTGGCACAATCCTCTTACTGGAGTCCTTTAAAAATGGGATGAATACATAGGGCAAAAAAGCTACAGAAGCAAGAAGCTGGTATCAGTGAAGCCCGGGAGAGAAGGGAGAGAGAAATAGACCCTGCTGAGGGCCTTGCTGTGTGACAGAGGAGCAAGCATTGCCAGCAGCCGGTCTTTGGGAAGAAAGCATCGCCTTGAGACCTTCATTTGTGTATTTTTTCGGGCTCAAAACTGTAAGCAAATAAGTTCCCTTTATTCAAGCTGATGCATTTCACGGTATCGCTTTCAGCCGCCTGGGAAACTGTGCCAGTGCCTCCGGGGGCTCCCCAGGGCATGGAGGAGTTTGCTAAGAGTGTGGGCAAGTGTGGAGGGCTCGGGGCCCAGCAGACTGGGGCTTGGGGGTGTGCAAGGGGCAGGGGTTGGGGGCAAGTGGCAGCTGGGACCTTGGTGGTGGGCTGGCCCTGGGGAGATGCTGAGCCTGGGGTCCTGTCAGGTTCCCTCTCTGACGGTGTCACCCCTGGTGCTGTTGGCCTGGGCTCTGGGAACGCCCCAGAGGGTGGTGCCGAGGGCCCGGCTCTGCCGAAGGGGACAGGCCGAGGTGTCAGGGTTCATGCTGGGCTCACAGGTGGGCTTCGTCGGGCCCTTGTCTGGTCCCCGGAAGCTGTCCCCACTGTCCCCAGGCCCCTTGGTGCCTGGAGGTGAGCTCATCCTGGGCTGCAGGTGCCTGGGCAGCTCTTGGAGTGTCCTGGGGCACCAGCAGCCGGCGTTCCCCGGCCCCACTCTTGACACTGCTGGAGAAGAGGGGCTTGGAGAGGGTAGTGCACACCTTCAGGGCAGCGTGCAAAAGCCAGAGCCCCGGGTCCTGCGGCCCGGTGGAATTTGGGATTCATTCTGTGAGCACTGGGAGCCACTGAGGGTTTTGAGCTGAGGAGTCACCGCATTGGATTTGCATGTTAAGATAAATCATCTGGCAGCAGAGCAGGGGGTGTGGGGGCTGGAAGGGGAGGCTGCCGATGGAGAGGGCGTCTGGCAGGCCCAGTGTCCGCTTGGTGCTTTGGAAGGGGGCCCTTCCTGTGCCCCTAGACCCAGAGGCACTGTCCTCTCTTCTATGGAGTGTCGGGAGTTACTGGGGCAGGGGCAGGCTCGGGGTTTAGCAGACTGTGCCCCAGAGCTCAGCTGCGAGATGAGTGGACAGCTACTTCCTGCGGAGGTTGAGGGCATCCGGGGTGTGTTGGACCCGGGAAGCACAGCCCACGTGGGAGAGAGGGCTGCAGGCCGGGCCAGGCCGCCTGCTTCGTGGTCCCCAGGCCTTTTCCGTTTCCCTTCTGATGTCAAACATGCACGTGCAGGCGGGCGCCCCAGCAGGGAGGAGGGGCGCGTGGGGGCCGCGGGCTGCGCAGCCGTGATCTTTGTCATGCCCATTTTCGGTTAGATTGTCCCATCACGGGGCAATGGAGATATTGGAGAGGAAAAGCCACTATTTTGTTGAATTTCAAAATTTGAGAAGTTGAAGAAGTCAACAAAGGCTAAAACTAACTCAAAAACAGTCCTCCTGTAGCTCAGCCAGAGGGGCCACGTTGGAGTGTCGAGTGAGGGAGAGAGGTGGGAGCCGGAGTCCACAGACCACAGATGCCCCTCGGGAGCGCCCGGCACGGGAGATCGTGGAGATGGAAGGCGGGCGGCTGGGGAGTCTGGGGTTTCTTCTTGAGTGATGAAACTTCCAGGATGGACTGTGGCAGTGGTTGCACAACTCTGGGAAATCCTAAAAACCACCGAGTCATACACTTTGGGCAACTCATAAGGTATTTGAGTTGTGATCAGTAAAGCTGTTAAAATTTCTAGGGAAAACAATGACGACGACAAGACTTACCAGTTTTGGGTGGTGCTCTGTGCCCAGCTGTGTGGGGTCAGGCAGTCACTTCCTCCCTCTGAGCCTCAGTTTCCCCAGCTGTTCACTAGCCCTGCAGCCCCGGCCTTGCAGCTAGAGCTAGATCTGTGACAGGCTCTGTGAGGGGCTCCTGGAGGGCCCACCCAGCAAGAAGCTGGACTTCGTGTTTGAGCATGGGGAGTGGGGTGGGGAGCTCTGGGGTTTCACAGAGAGGCCTGGGACCCTAAAAGCTCCTTGGGGCCAGGGGCCACGTCTTAACTTATCCCGTGTCCCCAGCTAGATGCCTGAGCCCAGGGCAGGCTGGTGGTCTCCTGCCATGGACAGGGGCTGCTCTCCCCACAGCCAAGCCTGAGCCAGCCAGAGACGGGCACACCTGCCAGTGTGGGGGTCCAGCCTGTGCCTGCCTGCCCCCACCCCCTGTGAACCCCCACCCACCGCCATATCCTCCTGCCCCATCACTCCTGCACCTTGATCCCACCTACCCCAAACCCCACCTGCAGCCTTTGCCCCAGCACCCTGTCAGGACCAAGCCCAGGTTGCAGGCTCAAGAGCAGACAGCACACAGACTCCCAGGGGCCCTGGGGTGCATGTGAGCCGGCAGCTTCGCCTTTCAGTCCTCAGTTTCCCTGTCTCCAGCCAAGCCGAGGGTGCCTCCTTCCAAACTGGGTGAAGATGCGGGGCCTCCGAGCTTGGTGGTAAGGAGATGCGGGTGTGACAGGTCTGTTTCTGTCACCAGCAGAGTCCCCGGGCCCCCCTGCCCCAGCTGGCAGATGAGGAGAAGGTCTTTAATGGAGGCGACATGTGGCAGAGCCAGGAGCAGGCGCTGCTGCCGGAGATCACCGGGGATGATCTGGAGGCCATCCGGCTGCGAGAGGAGGCCATCCTGCAGCTCGAGGTGAGCCAGGCCTGGGCGCACACCTGTGTGTGTGTGCATGTGGCACGTGTGTGTGCAATGACTCGCAGCTCTGCTGGCCCCATCAGGCACTTGCCCTAGACCAGCAGGCGGAGACCAGTCCCCGAGCCTGAGCCTGGGGGAGCAGGGCAGGGCCCTCTGGTCTGCGGTGGAGCCTGGAGCCATGTGTGTGTGTGTGTGTGTGTGTGTGACCTGACTGGGCCCTGCCCCCTCGCGTCTCCCCACCGTCCTCTCCCCCGGGGGCTCCAGAACTGACCAGAACAGCAGGCTGGTGTCAGGCCGCATCTCGGGTGCTGTGACAGTCCCTGCACTCCCATCGAGAGTCCCAGGAGGCTGTTTGGCCCCATGGAGGTGACTTGGTGTCTAGTTTGGTTCACAACTCATGTTTTTTCTGAATGGGTGAATAACTGCTCCAAAGAGCTGAGCCTGCAATTTGGTTGTGCTGCCAGCAGGTGGCAGCGGGGGAGCCGTCCTGTCGGCGGGTGCGGGGGACCGCGTGCTGCCTGTTCTTTTAAGAGCCTGCCCCTGTGTAACCAAGCCCACCAGACGCGCCTTAGCCCAGGGATGCACTTCCAAGAGCTGCCAAACGTGGTATTCGGAGAGGCGTGTGTGAGCGAGTGTCGGCAAGCCCCACTGCACGGGTAAGTGCATTCAGAACACAGGACGCCGGGGGCTTGGTGACGTGCCAGGGGGCTGGCCTCACTCGGGGGTCTGACTTCGCTCTGGGAGTTCGGCTTTGCTTCGGGAGGTTGGCTTTGCTCAGGGATCCACTTCACTCCAGGGGGCTGGTTTTGCCCAGGGCACCGGCTTCTCCCCA
>PVKY010015761.1:0-10053 GCA_004027775.1 Bradypus variegatus | reverse complement strand
GGAAACAAGAACTATTTCTAGCACTCCAATAATTTAAAGTGGTGTTTTCCCTAGCCTTAGGCAATTACCTCTTATGGATGCAGTGATTAGTACTTATCTGAAAACTCAAGAGAGGCCCTCTGTAGATCTCCAAAATTCTCCCTCACAGCACTATCTCAGTACAAGGAGTTTCCTGGGCTCTTCCTGGATTCTCCCTCCCTGCATCTTGGTCTGTTACCTGATGTCCAGGTAAATGGAAACCATGGCCTCATATATTTTATACATGTTTTCAGTTTTTTCAGTTGATAAACTTTTGGGTTGTTTGCACTTTTTGGCTATTTTGAATAATATCGCAATGAATACTTGAGTTTTTATATGGAGATACATTTTCATTTCTCTTGGGTGTATACATAGGAGTAAAATTGCTAAACCTTATGGGAACTCAATGTTTAATCTTTAGAGGAACTACCAGAGTGTTTTCCAAAGTAGCTGCTATGTTTTACATTCTTACCAGCAGTTTACCAGGGTTCTGATATACTCCACATCCTTGATAACACTAGTTACTATCTTCCATTTTGATTATAGCCATCTTACTGGGTATAAAGTGGTATTTTATTGTGGTTTCGCATTTCCCTAATGACTAATGATGCTGAGGATCTTTTCATTTGCCTATTCAAATAATTTGCCCATTTTTAATTGGGTTATTTGTCTTTTTATTGAGTTTTGAGAGTTCTTTATATATTCTGCATACTAGAAGCTTATCAGAAATATGATTTACAAACATTTTCTTCATTTCTGTAGCTCATTTTCTCACTTTCTTGATGGTATCATTCGCAGCACAGAAGTTTTTTTTTATTTTGATGAAATTCAATTTACCTGTTTCTTCTTTTGTTGGCTGATGTTATATCTAAGAAACATTGCCAAATTCAAAGTCACAAAGATTTACATCTACACTTTCTTTAAGGATTTTATAATTTTTATTCTTACATTTAGATCTTTATTGATTTTGAGTTAATTTTTGCATGAGGTGGGAGGGAGGAGTCCTATTTCATTCTTTTGTATGTGGATATCCATTTATACCAGCACTATTTTTGAAAAGACTATGTTTTACCTATCGAATAGCCTTGGCACCTGTGTCAAAATCAATTGATCATAAATGTGAGAGTTCATCTCTGGGCTCTCAATTCTATTTCATTGGTCAGTATGTCAATCCTTATGCTAATATCTCACTCCCTGATTACTGCAGCTTTTAGTAGTTTTGAAATTGGAAGTCCTCCAACTTTGTTTTCCTTTTTATGTTTGTTTTGAATATTGTGAGTAGTTTGAATTTCTATGTGAATTTTTGGACAAGAGTCAATTTCTACAAAGATGTCAGCTGATATTTTGATAGAGATTGCATTGAATCTGTAGATCAACTTGGTGTATATGTTCTTCCCAGAAGCTGTTTCTGATACTTAACTCCCTCAGTATGGAATAGATCCTAATCCTAGGTACTCCCTGGTTTATCTCAATTATAAAATCTATCCCCTGTTAAGATTATTTCTTTATGTGGAAGGTTCTGAAGGAAATGAATTCTTTGAGGAAAAGATCATGCCTCACTAATCTCTTTATGTCTAGTGCCTAGTACAGACCCAGAGCATAAGATTTGCTGATTTTCAAAAAATAAAATAAATACAATGGATGAATGATTACATAGTGTATGTATGTTAAAGATTTATAATATTCCCAATTTTTATCATTAATCCTATTGCCTGTATAGAAATTCTTTATAGCATTTGTTACAATCCTAAATTATTATTTGTGCATCTTATATTTAACATGAAATATCCCTTGAAGGCAGGGACTCTTTCTGTTTTGTTCACTAAGTATCTCCAGTACTTAGCACAGTGCCTGGTGTATAAGAAATCTTCAATAAACATTGGTGGTATATATACATGAGCATATAGGTGGCCATTCTTTTATATGAAGGAATTGTTTTCAAGGTACCTCTTAAAATATACTATAACTGAGGGAAGGAAAATATTAACCCTTAAGAATATATCTTCTTTTCCCCACTTTGACCAGTAGGAATCCCCAAATAATTTACTTTAACATTAAATTAGAATAATTTAATTTCATTCCTCATGTCTTTGCTCCTCATTTAATAACAATAACTTATTAGAGTTCAGCCACAATCTAAATAACTTGTATAAACTAAGTCTTTAATATATGAGTTAGGTACAGCTATTGTGATAATCATTAGTGTCTTCTCACTGAATGTTTCTGATCTGCCTCCCTTTTGAATCCATGGTTAAACTTTACTTCTTGACCGGGGAACCACATTCGGGCCAACGATTTGAGTGGAGGTGTCAGGGATCACTAAAGAGCTTGCTGAACAGAAGCCTTCCTGAGCTCTATTCCCTCTGTCACGGTGATGAGCAATATTTCAGGCAGTGACCACTATAGCTGCCCAGTCCTTGAGCAAAAGTGATGTGCAGCAAAGCCCTCAGCTGCTGTGACATAAGCATGTAGTGTGAGACAGAAACAATCCCCTCTTGCTTTGTAAAATTAAGCTGTGAAGATTTTTGCTGCAGCATAACCCAGATCAGCATGGCAGATCGAGTTATCATCCCTACTTAGAGATGAGGAGATGGGGTGGACTGTGGGTAACGAACTGCTCTCCCATCACCAGTCGGCGGCAGAAGCGGGAGAGCAACCGGGCACACTGCTGCCCCAGAGCCTGCACGCGGAACATTGCTGCCCAGCTCCACACTGACGTCAGCCATCTTCTGCTTTGACATTTGTTTTCCTCACAAACGCACAGCTGCATATATTCAAAATGAGAAATGGATAATAATATAAAGAACCTGTTTAATAGGGCCAAACCTCAGAGAACCATTTTTCTCTCCTGATTGAGTACACTGTCATTTTAATGGGACAATCATAGTTTCACAAATCATTTAGTTAGGACAATTTCTGGGATAATTACCTTGTCAGTTAAATTTTAAAATATTGAAATTAAGGTTGAAGTTTGGAAATTGTTCATAGCTTTTGCTTTCTCCTTGTTTTACAAAACCACCCATGATGTCTAGAAATACATGAATACTCTGATACTAAAAACCTAAGATCAAATGAAGTGTAATCAATTTTCACAGTGGTTAAAAAGACCCACAGAGGAAAACATGTTTCAGGTGACTACAGAGGCAGAGGCGTATTATTATAATATAAAGTGACTTCAGTATATTTGCCAAGGTAAATTATTTCAGAAATTAGAAAAAAACTGATGTGTTTTTCAAATGATCCTATTTTTCATACTTAAATGTACATTGTTTATAATTAAATGTTGATCTTTTAACCACAGAATGAAAGGTAAAAAAAAATTAAAGACATCAAGTTGTTGCTATTTACTTATGTTCCCTAAGGTAGAACAAGATAACATGTAAACTCTTTCAAGAAGACTGAGGCTGCACTGTTCAATACAGTAGCCACTAGCCACATTTGAATTAATTTAAATTAACTAAAACTAAATAAATTAAAGATTCCATTGCTCTGTCATACTAGCTACATTTCCAACATGACTGTTGAGTCAGGAGACAAGACGATTTCAGCATAATGTTGTAAGTGGAAAGATAGACGTGTGTCAGGAATTTCAGAGGAAGGGAATTTTCAGCCCTCTGTGTTCGGGGAAGTCATGTTTGAGATAATTCCTGATTGGAATCTTGACAGTTCAGAAATGGGAAAGATAGGCAAACAAAAGTGGGAAGGGCACTCAAATCAAAGAAAGAAGTACAAGCAAGGGTAGAGATTTGCAAAGGCCCTGATGTTGTTTATGAAATTAGAATTAGTTTAGTTCTACCAGGGAGTAACGGGTGTGGAAGTTTCCAGGGTTCCTATGGGCCAGCCGTCGAAAGGCTTTACTATGCAAAATCACTTGTGTTTAATTCTGTAAACTAAGAGGGAACGATTGAAGGACTTAAAATCGGTAAAGAACAAGATCAGATCTGCATTTCATGGAGTTTGTTCAGCAGCTGTGTGGAAGCTGTAGCCAAGAGGGAGAATATAGCTATGACCCAGAAGAAAGATGCCTCAACTGGGGCAGAAATAGTAGATTCAGAGTAGGTGACAGATTCTAATACTGGTTGGCAAGGAAAATAAGCAGGACTTGTGACAAGAATGGACATTGAGGGGTGGGAAAGAGACTGCTAGGACGGTTCACAGTTTTACAATATGGTGGGGTTACCTACTGACCGTAGTATACTATAGAAGACATAAAGCTCCTATAATACAGGTGATCAATAAATGTTTTCAACAAACCTGAATCAATTTTGGATGAAACAACTAGGAAATTATTATGCTGAAAAATGATGAATAGCAAACTTTCAACCAATGAATGAATGATTCATGTATAAGGTTGTCCAGAAGTCATACTTTGGCCCATGAAGTTGATACTTACCCATCTCCAGACTCCAGAAGGATTCAAGGGGGGACATTTTATTTTTTTTTTAAAAAAAGAGCATTTCTATTATCTCAGCTGGCAGAAACATATTAAAGGACTTTTGTTGATTCTGATGTAGCTAACCTGTAAGGCCCACAAATGGATAAACAGAAAACAAAGTTAGGATTGACAGTTTCACAAGTATGTATTTTAGAGTTAGAGATTCCCAGTCCTTGTTTAAATACATCCAATCCTTGACCGTTAATGATTTAATCAACAAATATTTATTTAGTGACTAATATGTTTAAAATAGTTTCAGTAGATACTGAATTAAAAAAAAAAAGAAAAGAAAAGAAAGAAAGGCACTCCGAAGAGTTTGATCCCCCAGAATTGCAAAATGTAAATTTTGGGGGATTGTTAAAACCTCTTCCCCTGGTAGACATCTTCAAAGCCATCAACAAGTAACCCATTTAATCTAAGAATACATTTATTGAATGCCCACTATTTTTAGATTCCATGTTAGGAAGGAAGAACTCAGAACAACTGAGCACAATATATTTTTACCTCTCTATACCTGTCCCTACCACCCTGTAACAATACAGAGGCTTGTTACAGACCAATTTCTTCTCCAACTACTTGCTTTTGGTCAATTTTAATCAACATTTTTACTCCTATCAGAAGAGGGCAGGGAAGGGAAGAGGAGGTAAAAATATATTGTGCTCAGTTGTTCTGAGTTCTTCCTTCCTAACATGGAATCTAAAAATAGTGGGCATTCAATAAATGTATTCTTAGATTAAATGGGTTACTTGTTGATGGCTTTGAAGATGTCTACCAGGGGAAGAGGTTTTAACAATCCCCCAAAATTTACATTTTGCAATTCTGGGGGATCAAACTCTTCGGAGTGCCTTTCTTTCTTTTCTTTTCTTTTTTTTTTTAATTCAGTATCTACTGAAACTATTTTAAACATATTAGTCACTAAATAAATATTTGTTGATTAAATCATTAACGGTCAAGGATTGGATGTATTTAAACAAGGACTGGGAATCTCTAACTCTAAAATACATACTTGTGAAACTGTCAATCCTAACTTTGTTTTCTGTTTATCCATTTGTGGGCCTTACAGGTTAGCTACATCAGAATCAACAAAAGTCCTTTAATATGTTTCTGCCAGCTGAGATAATAGAAATGCTCTTTTTTTAAAAAAAAAATAAAATGTCCCCCCTTGAATCCTTCTGGAGTCTGGAGATGGGTAAGTATCAACTTCATGGGCCAAAGTATGACTTCTGGACAACCTTATACATGAATCATTCATTCATTGGTTGAAAGTTTGCTATTCATCATTTTTCAGCATAATAATTTCCTAGTTGTTTCATCCAAAATTGATTCAGGTTTGTTGAAAACATTTATTGATCACCTGTATTATAGGAGCTTTATGTCTTCTATAGTATACTACGGTCAGTAGGTAACCCCACCATATTGTAAAACTGTGAACCGTCCTAGCAGTCTCTTTCCCACCCCTCAATGTCCATTCTTGTCACAAGTCCTGCTTATTTTCCTTGCCAACCAGTATTAGAATCTGTCACCTACTCTGAATCTACTATTTCTGCCCCAGTTGAGGCATCTTTCTTCTGGGTCATAGCTATATTCTCCCTCTTGGCTACAGCTTCCACACAGCTGCTGAACAAACTCCATGAAATGCAGATCTGATCTTGTTCTTTACCGATTTTAAGTCCTTCAATCGTTCCCTCTTAGTTTACAGAATTAAACACAAGTGATTTTGCATAGTAAAGCCTTTCGACGGCTGGCCCATAGGAACCCTGGAAACTTCCACACCCGTTACTCCCTGGTAGAACTAAACTAATTCTAATTTCATAAACAACATCAGGGCCTTTGCAAATCTCTACCCTTGCTTGTACTTCTTTCTTTGATTTGAGTGCCCTTCCCACTTTTGTTTGCCTATCTTTCCCATTTCTGAACTGTCAAGATTCCAATCAGGAATTATCTCAAACATGACTTCCCCGAACACAGAGGGCTGAAAATTCCCTTCCTCTGAAATTCCTGACACACGTCTATCTTTCCACTTACAACATTATGCTGAAATCGTCTTGTCTCCTGACTCAACAGTCATGTTGGAAATGTAGCTAGTATGACAGAGCAATGGAATCTTTAATTTATTTAGTTTTAGTTAATTTAAATTAATTCAAATGTGGCTAGTGGCTACTGTATTGAACAGTGCAGCCTCAGTCTTCTTGAAAGAGTTTACATGTTATCTTGTTCTACCTTAGGGAACATAAGTAAATAGCAACAACTTGATGTCTTTAATTTTTTTTTACCTTTCATTCTGTGGTTAAAAGATCAACATTTAATTATAAACAATGTACATTTAAGTATGAAAAATAGGATCATTTGAAAAACACATCAGTTTTTTTCTAATTTCTGAAATAATTTACCTTGGCAAATATACTGAAGTCACTTTATATTATAATAATACGCCTCTGCCTCTGTAGTCACCTGAAACATGTTTTCCTCTGTGGGTCTTTTTAACCACTGTGAAAATTGATTACACTTCATTTGATCTTAGGTTTTTAGTATCAGAGTATTCATGTATTTCTAGACATCATGGGTGGTTTTGTAAAACAAGGAGAAAGCAAAAGCTATGAAGAATTTCCAAACTTCAACCTTAATTTCAATATTTTAAAATTTAACTGACAAGGTAATTATCCCAGAAATTGTCCTAACTAAATGATTTGTGAAACTATGATTGTCCCATTAAAATGACAGTGTACTCAATCAGGAGAGAAAAATGGTTCTCTGAGGTTTGGCCCTATTAAACAGGTTCTTTATATTATTATCCATTTCTCATTTTGAATATATGCAGCTGTGCGTTTGTGAGGAAAACAAATGTCAAAGCAGAAGATGGCTGACGTCAGTGTGGAGCTGGGCAGCAATGTTCCGCGTGCAGGCTCTGGGGCAGCAGTGTGCCCGGTTGCTCTCCCGCTTCTGCCGCCGACTGGTGATGGGAGAGCAGTTCGTTACCCACAGTCCACCCCATCTCCTCATCTCTAAGTAGGGATGATAACTCGATCTGCCATGCTGATCTGGGTTATGCTGCAGCAAAAATCTTCACAGCTTAATTTTACAAAGCAAGAGGGGATTGTTTCTGTCTCACACTACATGCTTATGTCACAGCAGCTGAGGGCTTTGCTGCACATCACTTTTGCTCAAGGACTGGGCAGCTATAGTGGTCACTGCCTGAAATATTGCTCATCACCGTGACAGAGGGAATAGAGCTCAGGAAGGCTTCTGTTCAGCAAGCTCTTTAGTGATCCCTGACACCTCCACTCAAATCGTTGGCCCGAATGTGGTTCCCCGGTCAAGAAGTAAAGTTTAACCATGGATTCAAAAGGGAGGCAGATCAGAAACATTCAGTGAGAAGACACTAATGATTATCACAATAGCTGTACCTAACTCATATATTAAAGACTTAGTTTATACAAGTTATTTAGATTGTGGCTGAACTCTAATAAGTTATTGTTATTAAATGAGGAGCAAAGACATGAGGAATGAAATTAAATTATTCTAATTTAATGTTAAAGTAAATTATTTGGGGATTCCTACTGGTCAAAGTGGGGAAAAGAAGATATATTCTTAAGGGTTAATATTTTCCTTCCCTCAGTTATAGTATATTTTAAGAGGTACCTTGAAAACAATTCCTTCATATAAAAGAATGGCCACCTATATGCTCATGTATATATACCACCAATGTTTATTGAAGATTTCTTATACACCAGGCACTGTGCTAAGTACTGGAGATACTTAGTGAACAAAACAGAAAGAGTCCCTGCCTTCAAGGGATATTTCATGTTAAATATAAGATGCACAAATAATAATTTAGGATTGTAACAAATGCTATAAAGAATTTCTATACAGGCAATAGGATTAATGATAAAAATTGGGAATATTATAAATCTTTAACATACATACACTATGTAATCATTCATCCATTGTATTTATTTTATTTTTTGAAAATCAGCAAATCTTATGCTCTGGGTCTGTACTAG
Organism: Bradypus variegatus; assembly: GCA_004027775.1. Classification (NCBI taxonomy): domain Eukaryota; kingdom Metazoa; phylum Chordata; class Mammalia; order Pilosa; family Bradypodidae; genus Bradypus; species Bradypus variegatus. The sequence continues at coordinate 1,599 of PVKY010015761.1, read as the reverse complement.
GCACTAGACATAAAGAGATTAGTGAGGCATGATCTTTTCCTCAAAGAATTCATTTCCTTCAGAACCTTCCACATAAAGAAATAATCTTAACAGGGGATAGATTTTATAATTGAGATAAACCAGGGAGTACCTAGGATTAGGATCTATTCCATACTGAGGGAGTTAAGTATCAGAAACAGCTTCTGGGAAGAACATATACACCAAGTTGATCTACAGATTCAATGCAATCTCTATCAAAATATCAGCTGACATCTTTGTAGAAATTGACTCTTGTCCAAAAATTCACATAGAAATTCAAACTACTCACAATATTCAAAACAAACATAAAAAGGAAAACAAAGTTGGAGGACTTCCAATTTCAAAACTACTAAAAGCTGCAGTAATCAGGGAGTGAGATATTAGCATAAGGATTGACATACTGACCAATGAAATAGAATTGAGAGCCCAGAGATGAACTCTCACATTTATGATCAATTGATTTTGACACAGGTGCCAAGGCTATTCGATAGGTAAAACATAGTCTTTTCAAAAATAGTGCTGGTATAAATGGATATCCACATACAAAAGAATGAAATAGGACTCCTCCCTCCCACCTCATGCAAAAATTAACTCAAAATCAATAAAGATCTAAATGTAAGAATAAAAATTATAAAATCCTTAAAGAAAGTGTAGATGTAAATCTTTGTGACTTTGAATTTGGCAATGTTTCTTAGATATAACATCAGCCAACAAAAGAAGAAACAGGTAAATTGAATTTCATCAAAATAAAAAAAAACTTCTGTGCTGCGAATGATACCATCAAGAAAGTGAGAAAATGAGCTACAGAAATGAAGAAAATGTTTGTAAATCATATTTCTGATAAGCTTCTAGTATGCAGAATATATAAAGAACTCTCAAAACTCAATAAAAAGACAAATAACCCAATTAAAAATGGGCAAATTATTTGAATAGGCAAATGAAAAGATCCTCAGCATCATTAGTCATTAGGGAAATGCGAAACCACAATAAAATACCACTTTATACCCAGTAAGATGGCTATAATCAAAATGGAAGATAGTAACTAGTGTTATCAAGGATGTGGAGTATATCAGAACCCTGGTAAACTGCTGGTAAGAATGTAAAACATAGCAGCTACTTTGGAAAACACTCTGGTAGTTCCTCTAAAGATTAAACATTGAGTTCCCATAAGGTTTAGCAATTTTACTCCTATGTATACACCCAAGAGAAATGAAAATGTATCTCCATATAAAAACTCAAGTATTCATTGCGATATTATTCAAAATAGCCAAAAAGTGCAAACAACCCAAAAGTTTATCAACTGAAAAAACTGAAAACATGTATAAAATATATGAGGCCATGGTTTCCATTTACCTGGACATCAGGTAACAGACCAAGATGCAGGGAGGGAGAATCCAGGAAGAGCCCAGGAAACTCCTTGTACTGAGATAGTGCTGTGAGGGAGAATTTTGGAGATCTACAGAGGGCCTCTCTTGAGTTTTCAGATAAGTACTAATCACTGCATCCATAAGAGGTAATTGCCTAAGGCTAGGGAAAACACCACTTTAAATTATTGGAGTGCTAGAAATAGTTCTTGTTTCC
>PVKY010015760.1:0-10055 GCA_004027775.1 Bradypus variegatus | reverse complement strand
TTCACAGCATATTTCAGGTATGTCACTTTCCTTTACTTTTTGACCTGAGGTATATCCTACCAAACCAATTTTATATCCATTTCTCTATAAAATTACTGCTGTGTTTTTAGAGCTTACAACCATCTGTAGTTATTAGGCTGAGTCCAATTTTTTGAAGTATTTTAATCATTCAGTTGAGGCATTCCTTAGACTTTTTGGTCTCAGGACCCCTTTATATCCTTAAAAATTATGGAGGACCACAAAGAGTTATTGTATTTTTTGTTTTGTTTTGTTTTTTTATGTGCTTTTAATTTATCAATTGGGACTTATAATTGAGAAATTTAAAATTTTTATTTACTAATTTATTTTAAACTAATAATGATAATCTTATTATATGCTTAACAGAAATTATTTATATTTTTAATAAAAATTAACTTTTCAAAAAAATTTGAGAAAAGTGGTACTATTTCACATTATTGCAAATTTCTTTAATGTGTGGCTTAATAGAAGAGGGTAATTTAAGGGAGGGGTATGAGATTTTTATTCTTTTCTTTTTTCTTTTTGGAAGAAATGGAAATGTTCTTATATAGATTGTGGTGGTGAATGCATAACTATGTGATTATACCAGGAGCCATTGACTGAACACTTAGGATGAATTATAGGGTGCGTGAATAAAACTGTTTAAAAAAAAGATGAATCAGGCACTGTGCTCTCAAGGAGCTTGTATTTGGTAAAAAAGGAAAGATAAAATGTGTATACAAAGAAGTGTGGTAAAAAGCAGAGAGTAAATACTCTGAAAAAGGAACTGAGTGCTATAGAAGGATTAAAGAAGTTTGTAGAAGCAGCAGCAATGGAAGCACCATGGATTTCAACAGCTGAAAATGGAGAGTGCATTAGAGATGGAGAAAATAAAGACCTGAAGGCAGGGTGGCTGCATGGTCGAGTATATGAAAGGAAATAGTAAAAGATAAAATGGAATAAGTTAGGGTCAAAGTTGGGAGGGGGGTGGCACCATTCTTCGGAGATGGAGTAATAATATTAAGAGTGATTGTGGGGGTTAGCAAAGAAACCCAGGAGTGCCTGAGTGAGGCCTTGTCCTGGCCGTATTTGTCCCCAGTAAGGCCCTTACGGAGATATATTCCCGAGGCACACTTTATTAACAGCTGGGTGTATGCCTGAACCTCAGTGTTCTACATGAAACTGAATTGAATGGGTGGCTAGACACTTACAGAGGCCTCCTGTTCCCCCAAATCCAGTCTTGGGATCTTAGAGTCTTTTAGCCAGCCACATTGTTTAGAGCCATGCTTCCTAAACTAATGGAGGTCTACTTTTTGTTTTTCCCAATTCTTCACAAATTGATACCAAAATAAAATAACATTGAATTTCTAAAAGAATTATCGCATTCTTGAATGTTGTGGCATGTCAGATGGCTATAAAGGTTTCTAAATGCTTCTCTCAGTTTCTGTACTTGTCATGATGCAAACCAGTAACAAACAGGTCATGTACTAGCCCTGGTCTGTTAATTACACTTGGAGTAGAACTGGTTTAGGGACTAAATGAGGGTGCTAAACATAAATATGTGAGAAGAGGAATAGTGAGCAGTGTGCTGGAGAAGGCCCTGTCCCTTTACCAGTCCAATAACAGAAAGAAGAAAGTAAAGAACATTTGTGCCCTTTTAACACATAGTCACACCATCCACTCATAAACAAGGCCCAGTCAACAATCTGCTCTGGAATCTAACTAGTGCAGCTCCTTCTCTCTGGTGCAGGAATGGAAGAACAAAGTCAGGGTGATCAGGAAAGGCATCAGAGATGTTGCATACCCACATTTCCTCTTTTAGGGGCCTATAAATAGCATATGGTATGCACTTAACAATGACATTTATATAAAATGATCTTTGATTAGTGAAATTCTTAATATGGCCTCCCATGATCAAATTCATTATTATCTCAGAGTCTTGTGAGTTGCTTGGAACAAGGGAAAGAAACAGAAGAGAGAATGAAGAGTAGGGGAGTATGATAGAACTAGAAATACCCAAAGAAAATGTACTGATTGGGAGACAGGGGCCTCTGTACATTATCGGAAGAGACAAGAACTAGAAGCATTTTGAGTCAAGAACTAGAAATGGAGTTGTAGGTAGCAAAAAGATATAGGTGGAAATCTTAAAATGGAGCCCCACAGCCTCTCCAGGGTTATCATCAAAAGTATTATTTTTAAAAGGGTTATTTGGCACTTAATTACTTATAATATATGCACTATATTGGCATAATACCAGCCCACAAAGACCTTTCACAATGGAATCATTTTACAGGAGGGTTAAAGCCTGAACTCTAAGACAAAGTCTCATATGGTTAAAAATTATTTTGAAAGTTCCTTCATAGTTGTTGTTGGGCACACTAAGTGTCTTGGGGTAGCAAGGAGTTTTGTTTATGATGAGCCATTTTTCCAGTTTTCTCTTAGAGCAGTGGTCATCTCACAGGGTTGCTTCCCCTTGGGCACTTGAAGACTTTTAAGCACAGTTCTCAGGAACCCACTTTCTGTATCTCGAATTTGCATATTCCTATACCTAAGATTAGTCCTGTAGTCTAGAGTCTTACCAGTTCTTCTTTCCCACTTCCCTTTCGCAATTAACCTTTTCCCACTTTTCAGAAGGAAGCCATACCCTCTTGCTCATCCCAAATCTTACTGTTGTTTGTTACCCTAACGTATAAAAATCTTTAGAGTACCAAACAAAGGGATGATTAAAAATATTAGTTTCCACAAAATTTAATCAAGGAACCTTAAATCCTGAATTTACTGAGATATCTCTTAACATATTTCTGTTAAGAGTGAAAAATGGAATTACAGCTGGCGGTGTTGGGATGTTTTAAGTTCAAGAGTGGGATGGTTGTCCATGGAATATATATTAATATATTTATGAAAAATGAGGCCAGACTTTTTCTAATGAAGTCTGAGTTGGCTGATTGTTTCACAGTGAGGACTGCTTTTGTCAATTAGGTGATATGATAAACATTTTCATAAATTAAAAGAGCTAAATCTGGAACTTTAAAGTTTTGATGAAAATATATTTCAAGCATGTGACAAGATAAAATCATTTTATTAAAAAATAAATGTTGACAATGGTGTATAGAAGTTAACCATATAGTTACTATTGCAAATTTTTCTTTTGGGTTAAACATGGTGCCTTTAAGTAAAAGAATAACCCATATAATTAACAATCATTTTGATACATTTCATAAAACATTTTTGGTAACCTTCCCAGAAATGGAGAAAGGGAATGCGTCTACCAACTAGGTAACAAATCCTTTGGCAATTACGGAATTTTTCAGTTTTTTGCTTTCAGCAAAATTGAGAGGACCTAAATGAATTGTTAGCCAATGGATCATTAAAATAAATTTTGCTTTTAAAAAAAATAAATTTTGCTGATAGCATACTATGTGATTTTTTTATATAATTGGGAAGGAGTTCAAAGAATTGAGTAACATTGCTATAGCAAAATTCTTCCATTTCAATGTATTTATGTAAAGAAGGTTTCTCAGCACTTAAAATCTGTTATTAAAAGGGTGCGGGGAATTGATGTTGAGCCCTGTTTCAGTCTAACAATAAGTAATATCTACATATATTTAAACACCAGTTGAAAAAAAATCACATCCATCTCATTAAGAGATGCATTTTAATAAAGATTTACTTTTTAAGCTTCATTATTAGCTATTAAAATGGATAATATATTTTTGCAGCTTTGATCAGTTGTACTAAGAATTGTAATAAAACTCACTCCACATATGCTCTATGGTCCTGCAGTCTGTGGTGTTCAAAGATTAAACTCAACAATTAGAAAAATGATGACGGTAACAAAGTTTAAATAACAAAGAACTGTAAAAAAAACTCAATTCAATCCAGGAGAATTTTTAAAATTTCTTAAGAGACTCATGGTCACAGAAATTTTTTTTTAATTTTAGTACTGTTTGTTTATAATTTTTTGCCTCAGAGAAGTATTCAAGGATGATCAATAAAATACATTAAAGCATAAAAATATACATTAGTATAAAATTCTCTAGTGAATGTGGAATGGAGTTGAAATAAATGAGGGAGAATTTCTAAGTATAAAAGAAGGGTTTTATTTTTCAATGTCAACAGCAATAGTATGCTGGGAATTTTGACATTTACAACTATTTAAACTTTTGATGAAAAATATTTTTTATGTTGACTTTTATATGGGGTCTGGGAGAACATACGTAATTTTTCAAAATTCTTTTTGAGTGTATGTTAGCAATAAAGCTTAAAGACCACTGTACTTCACCTGGAGATGAACTTCACCTCCGGGGCATGTACTCATTGAGAGAATGGCAAGTGATAGGGCCACTATTTAAATTCTCTCTTTTGGTAGATATCTAAGTTGAGTAAGTGAAAGGTATACTCCATGTGAGCCCATAGTAGTGAGAAATAGACACCCTGATGTGTTTCTTTATGGACCAGCTCCATAGAACTTGCAGTAAAAGCATTTTATCAACTGCATCAATGAACAGTGAGTAGAATTTTTGAATCATAAACTGGTCAAAGACTAATAAATAGGTTAATCGGGCAAACGACGTAATAAGGGGTGATAAAGAGTGGTAGAAATTCAACATCCAGAGGTACTTTCTGGAAACACTTCTGATAACAGGAATGCAAGTGTGGGACCTGCCTGGGGAGCCTAAGAGCCTTTGCTTAGCCTAGAAGGTGTGAACTCGCCATCTCAGACTCGCGCTCTTTCTCTCTCTTCCTGCCTCCTACAGTCACTGCTCAGCATTCCCGGCTCCCCGTTCCTCTCCCGCCACAACAGCAGAAGCAGCATCTTCAGTTTCAGGGGCCCTGGGCGGTTCCGAGACCCGGGCTCGGAGAACGAGTTTGCGGACGACGAGCACAGCACGGTGGAGGAGAGCGAGGGCCGTCGGGACTCCCTCTTCATCCCCGTCCGGGCCCGCGAGCGCCGCAGCAGCTACAGCGGCTACAGCGGCTACAGCCAGGGCAGCCGCTCCTCGCGCCTCTTCCCCAGCCTGCGGCGCAGCGTGAAGCGCAACAGCACCGTGGACTGCAACGGCGTGGTGTCCCTCATCGGGGGCCCCGGTTCCCACATCGGCGGGCGTCTCCTGCCAGAGGTGAAAATAGATAAGGCAGCTACCGACGACAGTGTAAGGAAGTACACAAATAGACTGAGGCTAGGCATGGCAGGCTCCGGCTTCCTGCGCCTCTCCCTTCCCAGCTCTGCCCATTGCACTTGGTCTCTCCCGGTCTCTGCCCCGACTCTTATTGCTACTTCCCCACCCCCGCCACCCCCGCCACTTAGGTTTCCCCTCTTTGGTTTGTTTCTATTTCTTTTCTTCAGTCCTCCCGTCTTTAACTCTTCGTGTTTTCCCCTTTCCTATATTCATTCCTTCATTTACCCCATCTTCCTTCTTTGTTTCTTCCCCCATCAACTCCTTCCTTTATTTCACCTTTTTCTATCTCTTCATCTTTGCGATTTTCTCTACCTACCTGTCTCCTCCCCCCGCCGCTTTGACTGAATGCTTCTGGCCAGCGGATCCTGCTCCGACGGAATGAGAACAGCGTTATGCCACCACCAATGACCAAGTCTGAGCGGGTTTGGAACTAACCTAGCTTCTCTTCCCCCCAATTCCTCTCCTCTCCTAGGGAAACAGCTTGGAATTTAAAGCTTTTATCTTTTATTACGAAAAAGAATGGAGTTCTGAATAATTCTCTAAATCTTGTCTTTAAGAATGAGATGGATTTTTTCCAAAGAGGAATGTACATGCAGTTAGTTGGGAGTGGGGGTGTGTGCGCCAGGTAGAGGAGGGGAGGGGAGGGTAAGAAAGCCAGTGTGGAACCGGACCTGGACTTTCAAAATGGATTGAAATGGAAATAAGTCAAAGGAGGGAAAAGTGGGAGGCTGGGGCAAGAACACATGGTGTACGGGGGAGGAAGGAAAAGGGAAGAAAAAGATGAATTTTAAATGTAATCAAATGCCAGGCTTTGGAGGAGTTGCATATAATAGCTTCACAAAATCATTTGTCTAAGAATCTGCATAGTGGTTTCCCTCTTTGGGAAAAGCCATCTCTTAACATTTCTTTAAATTCTAAGCTGTTTATACCTTTTTTTAGTTTTAGAGTCTTATAACCTCAGTGAACCTAATCCTCCCTACCTTTAATTCCTTGACTTTCCTCAGTCACCCCTTAGCTGAGTTAAGCTCCTTGAGATAGCATGTCAGTTTATTTTGTTGGAACGCTTCAGTTTCCTCTAACACAGCATGAAGATAGACAGTCCTTTAATTAGCATGATGCATGTGTGGAGGAAAACTGGACAATCATGGATGAAATTATTCACAATGATCTGATTTTAGCATTTAAGGGCAGTTGTTGACTGTACAGATAAAATTCAAAAGTCAGTTTGAGATCGTCTCTTCTATCCTTGTCCTTTTCCTTAAAAACAAATTACTTTCCCCTTTACGATGTGTAGCTTTTTAAATGTTAACAGATTACTTCTATGTGTATCATTTAATTTAATAGGGATGAAAATTCTTTACAGCTGACAAAGACTAGGTTTTTATTCCTGTTTTTTAGATAGGGAAGCAGGCCCAGAGAAATTGTTCTTCTTGAAATCATACAGCTCCTCGGTGGTAAAGCCAGAATCTTCTGACCCTTCAGAAACCCACATATTCTGTTTCTAACATAGTTATAATATCTTCTCCATATAGTCACAGGGCTGTTGCTCTTCTAGACAACTGTTTATTTAAGATCAACAACAACAATAATAAACAGTGGTTCCAAAGACATCCCCCCCCCAAAAAAAAAACAAATCCAAGGTAGTTGGCCAAAATAAATGTTACAGATTATTTTCTTTAATTTTCATTTGGTTTTCATTAATTCTGTGGCTAGGGGTAAATTTTGAGGCTCCACAACCTAGATAGATGATTGTATTCTATGATCTGAGAACAATATCAAGGGAGGAAGAGGAATAGGACAGATTGGGCAAATGGAGTGTTGAGAACCAAATTGAATTTTGGTATCCTGATAGTTTTTTAAAATACATAAGCCAGGTAATACATCTTGCCTGTTCTCTGAAGAGAAGGTGTTGGAGAAGGTATCCAGGAGGAAGGAGCTTAAACTTCAGTTTAAGGCTGATGAGTGTTTTTTATTTTTTTTTAGCAGCTTCTGTTGTACTGTGTGGGAGAAAAATTTGAGAGGCAGATGACTGCGGATTGTGAGGCTTTCCATACTGCCTTACACAGGCCTCCACCAGGGTTCTGCCTTTGGGTTTGGGGGAAACCTGCCTACTCAGCAGTCTGTGGGCATTTAGGAGGTTCTTTGCATGGTGGCAGACTTAAGTATTTCCAAGGCCAGGAGATCAGATCCCAAAGTGTCAGGAAGCTGGGGTGGCTTGCCTGACTGTATCATTTCCAAGGTTTCAATATCACAGAAAAACTCTTATATTAGAAACCATAAATAAGCACTGCCTAGTTGTTAATGGTGTGGAAAAAAATGTCTTAAGTTTTCTTAATATGCCAAAAAGAGCAAAACAAAACAAAAAACAAGATGCATATAGTTTATATGGTATGAGCTCAACTACCTAAAGACAAAGTATATGGACCAAAAAAATATGACTGTCTTAAAGTTTACATTGTCTTAAAGTACTTGTCTTTGGGAGGAAACATTATTGGTTGTTTTTATTCTTCTTTATACTTTCCCACCTCTAGTTTTCTACCATGGGCATAATAATAATAGCTACCATGTATTAAATGCTTACTTAATTTTTATAACCATCCTATGTGGTAGGTGGTTTTATCCTATTGACAGATGAGACTCAGAGTTTTAGTGATGTGTAGAGATGAAATTTTAACCAAGTTCTTTCCGATGCCAAAGAGAACTTCCTGGCAGCTTAAATATAGACCCTTTGGGAAGTGGGGAAAAGTCACTTACCTTGGAAGGACACAATATGTTAATAATTTTATATGCAGCACAAGCCAGATGAATAATTAATACCTCCTTGGGCTAGGATTTAGTGATTCTTACTGTCAAACTTTTTGGATGTGTCTGCAGCCAAGATTTAACTTGTTTTCACCTGACATTGGAATGGTTTCAGTTACATATACTCTTGCTTCCTGGGGAGGTTTAGGAGCCACTAATGGTTCCCAAGCTGGTCTCACACAATATTAATGCTTAGGATCTGCCCACACCTTTATTTTTTCCATCAGGCTCAATGTAAGAAATATTCAGTAAGAAAAAAGACATCCAGATGTCACTTCCTTAGAGTCTCATCAAACATTATTTCACACCTTCATTAATTATTCGGTTATGATTGAATGGTGATAATTTTTTGATAGTTTGGGAAAATTTGACTTTTGCTTGTTGCTGAAACAAAGGATAAGAGGATTTTTTCTCTGTGCTGGGAAAGTAAGGTGAGAATCTTTGCTTTTCACTAATAAAGAGAGCAAGTGCCCCTGACAATCCAAAATCACACATCACTCAGAAATCATCTTGACTTTGCTTGTAAATACACAAGCATGTGCAAGCATTATCTCATTTAATGTTCACAGCATTCCCTGCCCCCTCCCCCCACACCACACACCCACAATGTAGATGGCACTGTTACCTGCATTCACCAATGAGGAAACCAAGACATAGAGAAATAAACTAACTTGTCCAAGGTTGTACAGTAAGGAGCAGAGTTAGGATTTCAGTTCAAGCTAACTCCAAGGCCTTAACCATTAACCATTACTCTATATTAACTCCAGAGCCCAAATTCCTTACTTACGTGTTATCTGACTCTGGTAAATTATTTTAACTTCTCCGAACCCATTTCCTTATCTATAAAAAGGAGATACAGAGACTTGTGTTATAGGGCTATTTTGAAGATTAAATACAATAACCTATATCAAGCATTAAGCTTACTACTTGGCCCATTCTTGGTGTTCAGAAAGCCAATTTCCATTCCTTTCCCTATACTTTTTTGACCTTTTTAGCCCTGAGAAGTAGACAGTGAGGTTTCTACTCAATTTCTTGACTTGGAGAGGGTAGGATTCCTGCTAAGATTCTAAAGATCTTTTGTTTGAGAAAGAGAACTTATTGTACAATTATTTTAAAGCAGAACACTGCAAAAACTTGAGAAAGGTTTAAACATGAGATTAATTGATTGCTAGTCCATTTGTAAAATGCTCTAATTTTAGTTCCAAGAAAGGTGAATGGTTGATAAGTTTCCAGTTACATATTTCCATTTGAAGGCAATTTAGAATCAATAACAAGCTGAGCTTCCTTAGGGAGATCTATTTTGTACATAGTAGACTGTCTTTGAGAAAGAAGGACAGCTACAATTTAGGAGGTTGGAAGTGAGTGGCTAAATGCCTTAATAAACTTGCATTTGGGTTAAGAGAAATGGAACAAACTTGTACTCCTTTTAAATGTCTAAGAATGTAATTCAAGTTCTCAGACACTTCCTCTGTTACTGATGTTTAGCCTCAAAATTCCTTAGGGGCAGAACACAAAAAGACAGAGCCTCCTAACTTTAAAAGGTTGTTTACTCAGCTCTTTCCCCCTCCCCCAACAAAACAAGACAAAATAAAAATCATATACCTCCATTTACCCCCCAAAATATGACCTGAAATGATAGGAAAGGGGAAAGAAAGGATATATGCTCTTTCCTCTGGCCCTTGGGTCTTCAATGGGGTAAGGTCTGACACCTGAAACAATAGCCAATATTGCAGGAGGGAATGGGGCAGCCACTTTGTAAAACAGTATGGCAGTTCCTCAGAAAATTAAGTTTAGAATTATCATATAACCCAGCAATTCCGCTCCTAGATATATACCCAAAAGAACCAAAAACATGTTCACACAGAATCTTGTACACATTCATAAAAGCTTATTCATAATAGCCCAAAAGTGGAAACAAGCCAAATGCCCATCAACTGATGAATGGATAAACAAAATGTAGTATATCCATACAATGGGATATTACTCAGTCATGCAAAGGAATGAAGTACCGATACATGCTACAACATGGATGAAACTTGAAAACAGTTCATACTAAGTAAAAAAAAAAAGGGGGGG
>PVKY010015759.1:0-10056 GCA_004027775.1 Bradypus variegatus | reverse complement strand
TGATTTTAGTCATTAAATCTGATCTTGAACCTATCATTTGAAAAAACTTTTCACTGATGATTTCCCTCTTTATCTTGATTTTGCATGATACGTAATGGAGGAATGATGATGGACTTTACAGTTCCCTCTGATCCCACCTTGGTATTAATATCTGTACCTCCAGCAGTGATGGTCTATATCTTGTGAACCATGAAAGCCAAAATCCTTTTTATCTTCCACTCCATTATTTTTGCAAAGCTTTCTTTGTTTAACTTGCATTTCAAGGAAATGTAACTATAGATTTTTTTGATCTCTCTCATTGATTTCTATCACATTCTTAAATGCTGTATACTTTGTGTACCATTTGGTCTTAGAGATTTTCTTCTGTAATAGTGTGATTTTCCCTGTAACAACTACATTTTAAAAGTTCATCTTTAATATTCTATAGCCATCTACAAAGAGGATGTTTGCAAGCCATTCTCCACCTAATCTGAATCCACCTTCTCAAAAACAAAGCTAACATGGATAAAGAAGCCATGACAGACTGAAAAGAAAACAGAGCTAGATATTAAAATTCAAATAACAGAAAGCCTGGAAGAAAAGAGAACATGTTTAATGAAATCCTGGAGGAGAAAGGCATTTCTAAGTTTAGAAGCATCTGAAGAAAGCATCAAGGGGGAAAAGGAAGAAGTAAAAGGCCAATGGTAGAATGGGGTAAATATTTGCAATAGATACAAAAAATAAGGAGCCCATAATGTCTTTATCTAAAATTTCCATGTAAATTAATATAAAAAAATACATCCTAACAAATGACAAAAAGATGCAATTCCAAAAAGATGAAATACACTACAATTTTAAAATGGCATTTTTATCCATTAAATTAGCAAAGATTAGAATATACCTATATATGTATGTGTATGTGTTTGTAAGTATATGCATCTACAAAATATACATACACAGGAGAGAATTATTTTGGGGAAAAGATAACCCTGCTGAAATGAGTGTAAATTGGAACAACCCTATGAAAAGAAACTTAAAAATAGATTGGGATTCTTAAAATGGTTATAACTGATAACTCTACTGCAGAAGATTTATACTAAAGAAATAATCCTATATACTACAAAAAGTTACAGGCATAAAGCTGTTGACTGCAGTGCTAATTACAATATCAAAAAGTGTAAATATCCTAAATTTTGAAAAACTTGGGAGTGATTAAGCAAATAATGGTATATTGATCCAACAGAAATTAGATATTTAAATATGTTAACATGTTAACAAAGGCCACTTCTCAACATGAATAAATGCGTGTTATAATGCTAAGTGAAAAAGCAACTGGAAAAATTATCTATCATTTATATGTAAGTTTAAGTGTATGTGGATCAACAACCTCACCCCCAAAAAAGCCTAAGCATATAAAAATGCTGGAAGAGAATATGTTAAAATGTTAGGATTTTGTTTGGTATTCAGACTGTGTTTTGACAGCTCTTTCCCTTCTGCATTTCCAGTATTTTATAATGAGTATATACAGCTTTTATAATGGAAAAAAATTAACAGTAAGCAAGCAAATAGAGCAGAGTGGATAGAAGTAGCATGCAGAGGCATTCTACATTAGTCTGGTTTAAAGTAACACTTACTGTAAACTGTTCAATGTCTCTTTCTAGTCCCACATTTGGCAGATCAGGCATCATATGAGCTACAACTTTGAAACCAGAATCTTTGGCCAGGTGAAATGACTCACACACTGCCTTTACAGTGTGGCCCCTGAGAAAAGAAAATTCACTACCTGTTACACAAATAAATGGGCAAAAAAGTTAACATAAGGCAGCAGAGGGCAAACAATCTCAGAGACATGTAACAGAAATTCTATAACTAAGAATCACATAGCTGGGGAAAAAAAAACTTAGAGAAGTTATTTTTTATATCCTCATCTCTGAGAAGGCCTGGAGATGAGTCATTTTACTTCTGAGATATTTCCCAGAAATTCCTTTATGTACCTACTCAACATTCTGAAAGGAGATGACTGGGCTAATAAGAGCCAGTGTATACTAAAATTATTCAGCTTAACATCGTCAGTCAAAATAAGCTTACTAATGTAAAGATGTTTAAGAAAAAACAAAAATGATGAGCTCAGAATCATGCAGATGTATCAGCTTTTAATGCTCTTTCCTTTAAAGATCTTGTGAAATTGTTTGTAGAGCAAAGAGTGAACCTATAATACAAAACAGATTAATATTTTTCCTTTAAGTCTTTGATTAGATGGTCATTTTCATCAGAAAGCTTCCCTGATCTTTGAGAAACTCTCTTTCCATCTCCCTAGGGACCTCTCTGGCATACTCCCTTGATTACTGCAGACCAACCAGTTTTCCTGATTCTAGTCTTCCCCTGCACGAACACATTCTATTTAGATTAATCTTTCTCAAACATGATATCCATTAGATTCTTCCCTATGCTCAAAAATGTTCAAGAGATTTCCATTACTTAAAGGCAAACCTCTAACCCCCTTAGCCTGGCATTTTTCTTGGTCATTTCTAAAATCTCAACCAGTATGTTTCTCTAATTCCCCTTTACTTTTCTCCTAGTACAATACCAATCATGTCACCAAAATCCTACTAAAGTAAAGTAGTCTTTACTGTCCAATTCAACACCTACCTATCCCCAGCACCCTGCCTTTTACCATTCTAGGTCACTGATCTCTGCTGCCTAATGAATTCCTGGAATCTTTTACTTTTCAGTAATTTAGTAATTAATCATAAAATTTCTTATGCAGGTAACCTTTCATGTGTATGTTTCTCCTCAACCCAATTATGTATCCAGAGAGAAGAGAACATCATATGTCTCAACCAACCCTCTAGCTACAATTTTATTTCTTTCCTTCCTTATACCTTTTGAATTTCTCAGTGTATACCCATTGCCTCACCTTTCCCTCAACTTCCTGCCAGGCGCCATCAGTTTCACAAAAACAAATCTCTCACACCTTACGCCAACTTCCTTCTTGTTCAAATCCTTTTTTCCCCATTCTCCTTCACATTCTTTCCTGCTACTAACCTTGAACCCTGCCCTCCTGTTTTCCTTATGAGAAAGGCTGTTTATGACAAGAGGAGGGAGAGAGGTGATCATGTTTATAGGCTACTGGAAAACAGCCAGTAGAGAAAGTATAAAAATGCAGGACAGAAGGGATAGAATTAAGAGAACAGACAGAAGAAATGATGGAAGACTTCTTTCTTTAAAAGGATAAGTATGGATGTAAATAAAATCAGTAAGAGCAGAGGAAGGTTTGCACAAGATCATTTACCATTTTACCTGTTGGTATCTCTGGCCACATCTTCATACACACTCTGTACCCCAATCTCCAATCTCGTGCAGCCATAGGTCAACATGTCACTTAAATGCCGTTTCATGCAATAATCTGGTCTGGTCTCAATAGTAATTCCAATACACTTTGTGAGACTTCTCTCAGAATACCTGCAGAATAAATCTAAAAATAAACAACCTGCCACAATTTTAGGATATTTACTCTTATTCAAAGGATTGTCTTCTCTTAGTCCTCCCAGTATAAGACAATGGTTAACAGCATGGGCTCTGGAGCCAGACCATCTGAGTTCAAATACTGGCTCTGCTTCTTCCTAACTATGCAAACAGGAGTGTCATTAACTTCTCTATGCTTTGGTTTCTTCATCTGCAGAATGATAATAATAATAGCATCCACCTCACAGGGTTGTTGTGACTGAGCTAGCATACGGTAAGGTTACCAACATCATCATTATCATTATTATTCTCCTACAATATTCTACAATCATACTTACCTTGAAAGCAATGATTTCAACTGTGAAAATCCTACTTTTCAATTCCTAGCAACAATTTTTTAACATAATGAAAGTCATCTGCATGATTTACTTCCCACTCCATATTTTAATCATGTAAAATAAATGGGGGAAGAAAAAGAAGGGAAAAAGGAGACAGGAAGGTAAAAAACTTTCTACCAAGCCTACAATTTACAAAATCAGGAATCATTTTCCACTTTCATGAAAACCAGATTATCAGATGTCAAAAATACAAATTTGTGGCAGCATAGAGAATAGTAGAAGTTAGTTAGTCCCCCAGGAGCAACTAATAAAAAACGAGGAACAACTAGTAAATGATCTGGAATAACTGCTGGGGGACAACAGCAACTGTCCACACATTGTGCATCAAACTGGATTGGGAGGAATGCCTGAGATAGCAGCATGGAATCTGTGAGTGAAAACTGCGAACCCGAGCTGGGAGCCCCCTCACCCACAGCAGCCTGAATGGCAAAGCAACACTGTGATAGAGAGCAGCACTCTCTGAACAAGCGAATATAGCTGAGTCTAGCTCCAACTAGGATTTTAATTATCAAATGTGGACTGCTTAATGCAAGGTGTAAACCCCCAACAAGCAAACAGGCTTCTAGTGACAACTGACCTTGAAGAGCCAGGGGACTTCTCTTTCCTGGGAGGGGGAGCCCAGAGGACCAGGTGCTACCTCTGGCTGGTGAAACTGAGAGCTGTGGACAGACCCTGAAAGGGGGCTTTCTGTCCCTTTTGCTTCCTCTCAACCTGAATGGCTCAGTGGAGAAAGCCTCAGCCATTTTCAGTTCACAGTGCTCTGCAGTGGAGAAAGCCTCAGCCACTTTCACTTTGCAGTGCTCAGACCCAGACAAGTGTGGAAACAGCAGAGTCAGAGAGGCAAAGAGCCTATTCCAATGCAAATGACAACTCCCTGGGGGGTGTATCGTCCCTAAGAGGAAAGAGGTAGTGCCCAGCTCTACTGCCAGCCTTCCATTGAGAACCAAACCCCAGGACCTGGGAAAAAATAATCAAACCAGAAGCAACTTAAGGTGAGAATTAAAGGGGCCACACCTCCTTACAGCAGTTGGGAGCGACAGGCTGACAGGCGCCACCTGCTGGGCACATCAGGAAAACCACATCAACTTGAGGCATCACAGGGTGTGTCAATCTTCTAAGACACAACCTCCTCCTTCTGGGACCTGAGCCAGTTCTGGTCTGGGAAAACCTGATTAGGTTAACCAAGGAAACCAGACGCCTAGACAACAGAAAACTACAACCTATGCCAAGAAAAATGAAGGTATATCCCAGTCAAAGGAACAAACTTACACTTCATCTGAGCTACAGGAATTTAAACAACTAATGCTAGATCAATTCAAAAAGTTTAGGGAAGACATGGCAAAAGAGATGAAAAGTATAATGAAAACACTGGGTGTACGTAGGGTAGAAATTTTAAGTTCAAAGAAACAACTGGCAGAATCTACAGAAATTAAAAGCACAACACGAGATGAAAGACACAATGGAGACATACAACATCAGATCTCAAGAGGCAGAAGAAAACACTCAGGAACTGGAGAACAAGGCATCTGAAATCCTACACACAAAAGAACAGATAGGGAAAAAAAATGGAAAAATATGAGCAACATCTAAGGGAACTGAATGACAACATGAAACGCTTGAATGTATGTGCCATGGGTGTCCCTCACCGCAGTGTGGCTGCTGGACATTTAGCCGACTTACTCACTGGTTTCAGAATGCAGACACCTGGTTTCACGAAGTGCATGGTCCCTGTGGATTTACAGACCTTGTCCAGCTGGTGAATAGCTAGAACTGGTATTCTGCGTCACTTTCTGGCTTTTATCTAGTATTTTTCATGGAGGTGTTTTTTTGCCCTGTCTCTCCTAACCACCATCTTCCAGAAATCCATAATTATGTACTATACCAAAGCTCTCCTTCAAATTTGAGGCAGAGCTTAAATTTTTCACAGCAAAATGTACTATACCAATACTATGAGGCCTAAAGGCTGGGAACGCTTCTTCCTGACGCCAGCGCAACAGCCCAGAGTGGCGCCAAAAAGCCCAGTGTGACAGGAAGTGTTTCCAGCATCAAATGCACATGCCACAATATCGGGTGTGGACAACAGCCTTTCACACATGCACAGCTAATTGTCCTGGAGCCAGGAAGGCAGAGCTTTGTGAAAAGGGGGACATTAACATGCCCCATACAGCCATCCTTTCAGCAGGCTGGGAATGCCCCTACATGTCCTGGCATTTCAGGCACTTGTGATATAGCGCAGTCTTCCCTCAGCAGAGGCCCCGGGAGGGCATGGCTTGGAATAGGGACCCACTCAGAAATCCCAGGGACCATACGCCAATACCAAGGACTTGTGGGTCACCGGCAGAGACAATCTGTGGCGAGACTGAACTAACAGTTTAGATTCTTGCAACAGCCTTAAATCTCCAAGAACACCTGGGAGGTTTGATTATTAAAGCCGCCCTCCCTCCATAACCACCCAGACGCATGCCCCACATTCAAGGTGGACAGCACCAACAACATACCAAAACTTGGAGCACCAACTGGACCCCCGCAAGAATCAGACCCCTACACACCACAAACACAAAGTTGGGGAGAACTGGCTTGAGGGGAATAGGTGGCTCATGGATGCCACCTGCTGGTTAGTTAAAGAGTGCGCCACCAAACTGCAGATCTGACAAATTAGAGGTGAGACTTTGAATTAGCCTACATATCCTAAAAGAACCCTATCAAGTTAAGCAAATGCCAAGAGGCCAAAAACAACAGAAAAATTTTAAAACATATGAAGAAACCAAGCAATATGGATAAACCAAATCCAAACAGCCAAATCAAAAGATTAGAGGAGACACAACACTTGGAGCAATTAATCAAAGAACTAAAGGCAAACAACAAGAGCATGGCACAGGATATAAAGGACATGAACAAGACAGTAGAAGAGCATAAAGAAGAAATTGGAAGAGTAAATAAAAAAAAATAGATGATCTGACAGAAATAAACTGTCAACCAAATTAAAAAGATTTTGGATACTCACAGTACAAGACTAGAGGAAGAGGAACAATGAATCAGCGACCTGGAGGATGACAAAACGGAAAATGAAAGAACAAAAGAGGAGAACCTAAGATGGCGGCTAGGTGAGACAGGGCAAAAAAACACCTCTGTGAAAAATACTAAATAAAAACTAGAAAGTGACCCAGAACACCACTTCAAGAGTAGTGCCAGCCAGACAAGGTCTGCTAAATCTACAGGGACCGTGCATTTGGTGAAACCAGGAGTCTGCTTTCTGAAACGAGTGAGTGGATCAGCTGAAAGTCCCTCAGCCACACTGCGGTGTGGAGAAATGGTGGGTCAGCATTTGGAGATGGACTAGTTCTTAAAAAAAAAAAAAAAAAAAAAAAAGCCCGGGAGCAGCTGTAGATACAACAGGAGTGGGCTGGGCTAACGCCTTGGTGTCTGGCATGGAGGATACCCCTTCCCACATCCACTGCTGATTCTCTAGGGCCCAGGGGAGCAAAGGGGAACAAAAAGGAGAAAAAAACGCACGACTTGTAGCCATATCCCCGGTGGCTGGGGGCACTCCTGCCCGGGGCTGAACCCACACCACAGAGCCATGCCAAGAAACCCAGTGTGACAGGGAGTCTTTCCCGCAGCACTGCACACACACCACAATATCCGCCGTGGACAGTGGCCCTTAATACACCCATGGCTGACTGTCCCGGAGCTGGGAGGGTGGAGCAGTGCGGAAAGGAGGAAGTTAACGCGTCCCATTCGATCATCTTTGAGGCGGGCTGGGGACACCCCGGCAAGGCCCAGCATCCCAGGGCTTCCCTGGAGGCCGGCGTGCACTTGTGATGTGGCATGGCCCTCCATCCCTCAGCAGAGGTCCTGGAAGAGCATAGCAGGGAAGGGTGAGCAACTTGGAAATCCCAGGGAACCTACGCCAATACCAAGGACTTTTGGGTCAGCAGCAGAGAACAGCCTTCAATCTCTGGGAACACCTGGGAGGTTTGATTATTAAGCTGCCCTTCCTCCTTAACAGCTCACATACATGCCCCTCTTTCAGGGCGGACAGCACCGACAACATACCCAGATAAAGTGGACCAATTGGACCCAACAAAAATCAGATCCCCACGCACCACAAAGACAAAGTTGGGGAGAACTGACTTGAGGGGAATAGGTGACTAATGGATGCCATCTGCTAGTTACAGAAAGTATACACCACCAAGCTGCAATTCTGACAAATTAAAGATCAAGTAAAGCAAATGCCAAGAGGACAAAAACAACAGAAAATCTTAATGCATATGACAAAACCAGGCAATATGGAGAACCCAATCCCAAACACCCAAATCAAAAAATATCAGAGGACACACAGTACTTGGCACAATTAATCAAAGAACTACGGACAGGCAACGAGAGCATGGCACAGGATAACAAAGACATAAAGAAGACCATAGAAGAGCATAAAGAAGATATTGCAAGAGTAAATAAAATAATAGAAGATCTTATGGAAATTAAAGAAACTGTAGGCCAAATTAAAAAGACTCTGGATACCCATAATACAAGATTAGAGGAAGTTGAACAACTCAGCCTCCTTCAGGACCACAGAACAGAAAATGAAAGAACAAAAGAAAGAATAGGGAAAAAATTGAAAAAATTGAAAAGGATCACAGGGATATGATAGACAGATAAAATAAAACATCCAAATTTAAGACTCATTGGTGTCCCAGAAGGGGAACAGAAGGGTAAAGGTCTAGAAAGAGTATTCAAAGAAATTGTTGGGGAAAACTTCCCAAACCTTCTACACAATATAAGTACACAAAGCATAAATGCCCAGCAAACTCCAAAAAGAATAAATTCAAATAAACCCACTCCAAGACGTACTCTGATCAGACTGACAAATACTGAAGAGAAGGAGCAAGATCTGAAAGCAGCAAGAGAAAAGCAATTCACCACATACAAAGGAAACAATGTAAGACTAGGTGGTGACTACTCAGTGGCCACCATGGAGGCAAGAAGGCAGTGTGGCATGACATTATTTAAAATTCTAAGAGAGAAAAATTTCCAACCAAGAATACTTGATGCAGCAAAACTCTCCTTTAAAACTGAGGGAGAGCTTAAATTTTTCACAGACAAATACTGAGAGATTTTGCTAATAAAAGACCTGCCCTACTTCAGATACTAAAGGCTACCCTGACAGAGAAACAAAGAAAGGAGAGAGAGATACAGAGAATTTTAACAGACATATATAGAACTTTACATCCCAGGTCACCGGGACACACATTCTTCTCTAGTGATCATGGATCTTTCTCCAGAATGGATTGTACGCTGGGACATAAAAACAAGCCTCAATAAAAAAAAGATTTTGTTCAAAGCACATTCTCTGACCAGAATGGAATACAAATAGAAGTCAGTAACCATCAGAGACTTGGAGAATTCACAAACACCTGGAGGATAAAAATGAGGGGGAGATATTCCCGGATAATCAAAAGCTGAGGGACTTCATCACCAGTAATCAGTCCTATAAGAAATGCTAAAGGGAATTGAGCAGGCTGAAAGGAAGGGACACTAAACAACTGACTGAAACTACATGAAGAAATAAAGATTTCCAGTAAAGATCACATGGTAAATATAAATACCAATACTAATGCATTTCTGACTTATAACTGCACTATTTACTTCCTACAGGATCTATATACATAAACTGCAATGATAAATCAGTGGTTTTGGACTCAATGTAAAATATGCAATTTTTGACAAGAACTACATCAAGGTGGGGGAATGGAGGAGTATAGGAACATAGTTTATGTGTCCTATTGAAGTTAAGTTGGTATCAAAGAAAAACAAGATTGTTATAGATTTAAGATGTTAAATTTAAGCCCCATGGTAAACACAAAGAAAGTATCTGAGAATACGACCATATCCTCTGAAAAGCAGAGTAGGGGTTGCGAGAAGTGGAGGAAGGGGCAATGGGCAGTTAAGAAATGAGAGTAGGGTTTCTGTTTGGGGTGAAGGAAAACTTCTAGAAATGGATGGTAGGAACATTCTAAATGTGATTAATCCAATTAATGGAATGCTAGGGAGGTGTTGGAATGAGAAGACTTAGACTATAAATATGTTTCCACAATTAAAAAAAAAAAGATAGTCTAAATAGGTGACAGTTAAATGCCAAGGATGATCCTGGATGGGATCTGAGGATGAAGAGGAGGCTAAATTGGATACAGATGGGACACAGAAAAAAAAGGGG
>PVKY010015758.1:0-10061 GCA_004027775.1 Bradypus variegatus | reverse complement strand
GGGGAAAACTTCCCCAACCTTCTACACAATATAAATACACAAAGCATAAATGCCCAGTGAACTCCAAATAGAATAAATCCAAATAAACCCACTCCAAGACATATTCTGATCAGACTGTCAAGTACTGAAGAGAAGGAGCAAGTTCTGAAAGCAGCAAGAGAAAAGCAATTCACCACATACAAAGGAAACAACATAAGACGAGTAGTGACTACTCAGCAGCCACCATGGAGGCGAGAAGGCAGTGGCAGGACATATTTAAAATTCTGAGAGAGAAAAATTTCCAACAAAGAATACTTTATCCAGCAAAACTCTCCTACAAATTTGAGAGAGAGTTTAATTTTTTCACAGACAAACAAATGCTGAAAGATTTTGCTAATAAAAGAACTGTCCTACTTCAGACACTAAAGGGAGCCCCATTGACAGAGAAACAAAGAAAGGAGAGAGAGACAGAGAGAGAGAGAGAGAGAGAGAGAGAGAGAGAGAGAGAGAGAGAGAGAGAGAGAGAGAGAGAGAGAGAGAGAGAGAGAGAGAGAAATTTAATAGACATATATAGAACCTTACATCCCAAGTCACCAGGACACATATTCTTCTCTGGACGGATCTTTCTCCAGAACAGACCATATGCTGAGACATAAAACAAGCCTCCATAAATCCAAAAAAAACATTGAATTTATTCAAAGCACATGCTCTGACCACAATGGAATACAAATAGAAGTCAGTAACCATCAGAGAATAAGAAAATTCACAAAGACCTGGAGGGTGAAAATGAGGGGGAGATGAAAACATTCCCAGATAATCAAAAGCTGAGGGACTTCATCACCAGTAGATCAGTCCTATAAGAAATGCTAAAGGGAATTCAGCAGGCTGAAAGGAAGGGACACTAAACAATTGACTGAAACCACATGAAGAAATAAAGATTTCCAGTAAAGATCACATGGTAAATATAAATACCAATACTACTGTATTGTTGATTTATAACTCCACTACTTACTTCCTACAGGATCTAAAATACATAAACTGTAATGATAAACCAGGGGTTTTGGATTCAATGTAAAATATGTAATTTTTGACAAGAACTACATAAAGGTGGGGGCATGGAGGAGTAACGGAACGTAGTTTATGTGTCCTATTGAAGTTAAGTTGGTATCAAAGAAAAACAAGATTGCTATAGACTTAAAAGGTTAAATTTAAGCCTCATGGTAAACACAAAGTATTAGAATATGACCATAAAGATGAAAAGTGGAGTATGGGTTACGAGAAGTAGGGGAAGGGGCAATGGGGAGTTAAGGAGTGTAGGGTTTCTGTTTGGGGTGAAGAGAAATTCCTAGTAATGGATGGTGGGAAAGTGATAGCATTGCAACATTCTAAATGTGATTAATCCCACTAATGGAATGCTAGGGAGGGGTTGGAATGGGAAGATTTAGGCTGTATATATGTTTCCACATGTAGGAAAAAAAAAAGTCTAAATAGACAATGACAATTAAATGCCAAGGATGATCCTGGATGGAATCTGAGGATGGAGTAGAGGAGGCTCAAAGGGACACAGTTGGGACATAAGGAAAAAAAAAAAAAGAGGAAATATAGAATGTAAGCTTTCTATTAATGTTGAATTTCTTGAACTTCTTAGCTGCGGTTACTGGGAATGCATAAAAGAATGTTCTTGTTCACGGGAAATGTATATGTGAATTATATTGTTTGCTCAAGGATGTGTGCAGCTTGCTCTCATATGTTCAGAAGACACAGCAATAGATGATGGATGATAGATAGGGAGGGAACGAAATGGCGGTGTGACAGGATGTTAAAGTTGGTGGATGGGGTATTGGGAGAGGGGGGTCGGGGTATGCTGGAATTCTATATATGGGGTTTGTATTGTTTTTGCAACTGTTCCTTTAAGTTTGAATTTATTTCAAAATAAAATAAAAAAATAAAAAAATCAACCCAAGAGCCTTTTATCCTAAGATTTCCAAACACTGGAAAATGGAAAAAAGTGACTGGGTTCTTCAGAAATTCTTACTTTTGCTTGAAAACTCAGCAACTCCTTTAAAAATGGAAACACATTCCTTTCCACTCCCTGAAAATAGCTTTTCTCAACTCTTGGTGATACCAAGCAACAACCTGCAGCAGCAAAGCCAGCATGTGAGAACGCTGCGATAATAGTGAAATTAGTGTAGAATTGAGAAAGTGATATCTCAGAAACAAAGAGCACTCTGTAAAGGGCCCACAAATCCATTTTGAAAGAAAACGGACCCAAAAAAGACAAGACCCAAAATGAACTGACTATATATGTATGCATGTATGTATATGCTTAAATCAACAAATAGATGAGCCACTCTCAAAATCTGAATGCCTTTTTAGCTATGACAACCTTCCTGATTGACTATGTTCTTTCAATTGAATAGCCAAAATTAAGCTTTACATGTCTAAAATTAAATCCATTTTCACCTCTGTCACCATCCCCTCCACATTTCTGTCTGGCAGAGCTGTTCACTTTTCTAATGCCCCTGAGCTGCATTCACCTCTAACCTGTGCCTCCCTCTTCAAACTTTGTCACAAGGTTCACACCACAGTGCTAAATGAATATTTAAGGTCAACCACAAAATTCTCCCAGCTTCCTTTCTGGTTTCACCTGCTACCACTTCCCTAAGGTTTCCTTATTGTCCACTGGACATGCTTCATCATCCCTTAGCTTTCACCCACCACATCCCCTCACTGAGTGCTCTATTCTGCAAAAACCTCTACAGATTCTTCACATCTACCTCAAACTCAACCCCCTCCTAGAAGGTTGTACTATTCTCTGCAGCACAAGGAAGACCCTGGCACTTACGATGTTTATTGGCACTCTAACGTTTACGGAACTAATGGTTTAAATACTTGGACTTTATAATTTGTTATTTGCCAACTTCTATTTTTTAATTTTTATCTTACCATCACAGTGAGATAAGGAATACCCAAGCATGGGCAGGCATTTTGTTTCACACATTGCTACATCTCTCCATGGTGACTCACCTATGGTTATGGAAATAATAGATGCTCAAATATTTAAGAAAGTCTCAGAGTATCAATCATATTTTAGAATCATCTGGTTTAACTACCCATGAAAAATATTTGCATTAAAAATCTTTACAATATTCCTACCACCTTCATCTGCTTGAACTCACTCCCTCCCCCCAGGAAGCCCATGGCAATCTTTGAGAGCTCCGACTTTAAGAAGCTCTTCCTTACATGGCCTTCTCCATGGAACTGTACTGAGCAAGTCTATCTCTGTTTTAACATAATAGCAAAATGAACTTCTAGAATCATTCATTCGTTTATTCCTCCAACAAATACTTACCGAACACCCATTATGAGCTGCCATCCCTACATCAGGCATACACCCACCACCACCAACAGCATGTGTCCCCACCCTGATGGAATTACAGGAAAGTAGAAAATATAGACATTGATTGAATAGCCAGCCACCAGTCTGGACATCTCCAGTTGCATCAACCACTGACACATGATCATGTCAACTTCTCACCTCCAAATGTCAATTTCTACAACTGTTCAAGAAAACATATCCTACATCCCTAATTACCAAGAATTGACTCTCTTACTCCATCACTAGCCCACAGCAGCTGAGTTCATGCCTACTTGTAATCGCAGATTGCATTCATATTTCCATGCTGCTTTTCCAGAAAGTCCATATTTACCATCACTGGAAAGGGAGAGATTTGGGTGACACTGAAATTCTCTCTCTCTTCCTCTATTCCCCATCTGAGCTAGGAGCAGAACCTATTTTGCAAACAAAACCTTACACAGAATCCTAATATATAAAAGAGCTAAAATCAGTATTAACCATAAATTTATCACTTAATTTGAAATGTGTATCATTTCTTATTAAAAAGACAAAGAAGACAATGAGACTTTTTGATGAATAAAACAGTAACTTGAAATTTGTATTTAGCATTACATCAACCTCAGAATCCAATTTGTTTCTGCATTTCTGTTCTGCTTACACATTCTCAGCTCAAAATTCTAACAGATGAACAGATAATAGCTCACCTTGCAATTTCAGGACACTCTTTAATTAAACTGACTCAGAATTTGAAAGTGAGAAGTTTCTCTTTCAAAGTTGAATCACTAACAATGAAACAGCTCTGAATCTTTATGAAAAATACATAAGACAAGAAGTACCCAAACCTTAGAATGGGCACAAAAATCACTTGTACCACCACATTA
Source organism: Bradypus variegatus (assembly GCA_004027775.1). Taxonomy (NCBI): domain Eukaryota; kingdom Metazoa; phylum Chordata; class Mammalia; order Pilosa; family Bradypodidae; genus Bradypus; species Bradypus variegatus. Next base: position 5,843 of record PVKY010015758.1, on the reverse strand, counting down.
TCACCTAAAACTTATTGGCATTTGACTAAGAGTGACACACAGGTTCTATCATAGTATACAGGATGCTACACATTTATCCAAAAAGACCAGCACAGAACCATAGCCTTCCTAAAGTCAGATCTTTGAATACAGAAGGTGAGAAAAGTTTGTTCTACTCTAAGGTTTGTAAGAAAAAAAGGAATTAAGCTGTCAGGAAATATTACAGAACCAGTGATTATCAACACTTAGCATTGGAACATGACATATATATGAGTTTCTAGCACTAAGAACACTCTTGATCCATCAACCAATGAACGGATAATCAAAATACAGTATATGCATTCAATGAAATGTTATCCAGTCCTAAAAGGGAATGAAGTTCTGATACATGAGACACAATGGATGAACCTTAGGGACATCATGGTGAGTGACATAAGCCAGATTTCGTATAATCTCACTCAGATGAAATAATTAAAATAGGCAAATTCAAAGGGTCAGAAACTATAATACAGGTTTCAGGGGCTGGGATGGGGGTAGGGAATGGAAGTTAATGCTTAACTGGTACTGAGCTTCAGTTTGGGGTGATGGAAAAGTTTTGGTAATGGATGGTGGAGATGGTAGCAAAACATTGTGAATGCAATTACCACTGATGAATCAGATATTTGAATGTGGTTAAAAAGGGAAATTTTAGGTTGTATATATATGACCTGAAGTAAAGTTTTTAGAAAACCTCATAGAACTGTACAACACCAACAGTGAATCCTAATGTAAAATATGGACACTGGTTAATTGTGTCATCAGTTGTAACAAAGGTATCACACAAATGCAATGTGTTACTAATAGGAAAAACTGTGTGTGAGATGGGGGTATATGGGAACTCTGTATTTTCTGCACGATTCTTCTGTAAATCCGCAACTTCTCTAATAAATAAAAGAGAAAGAAAGGAAGAGAAAAAAAAAACTCTTGAAAACTCCTCAGACAGAACACAAACTATTTCGATTTACACACCTCGACCTTCACAGCTCTTACAAAAATCATTACATCAGTTATTTATTTAAATATTATACCTTCTAAAGGAACATGCATAAAATATGTTATTCTCTACAGGCTGTTCCAATAAGCATAAATAGCATAAGTGCAATCATTTTACACACAGATTTTCAATTTTTTCAAATGTCACAATTTTCTATTGTGATACCTACCTCACAGTACCAAAACTGATAAAAGGTTTTGTGCCAAATTTAAATTTTTCATTTAAAACACCTATTGGTGGAATAAGAACCCAAACTATATTGCTCAAGTTTATATAACACTCTATGCGAATGAAGAAAAAGTCTCAATCAATATACTAATAGGGATCAGTGTCTTAATTTTCACACGTTTTTTTTAAATCCAGTAGAAAAACCAGATACTTCTAAAGGTGGATATTACTATACTTGTTTTCAGTTAGCTCAAGCCAAGCTTGTATTACATCTGATCACATTCTTTGTTAAGTCAAAAATAAAACACTTCAAACCACAGCAATTTTACCTATTTTTAGAAACATACAGAAATATACATTTACAAAACTAAATTTGGAAAACACTCCTGAATAGAAATTCAAGATCATCATTTATTCTTAAGAAATTAATTTCTTCTGATTTATCCAATTCACTTAAATTTTATATAAATATGAATTTTTGAGTTGCAGGCAGATGCTGTTTTAAATTAAAATCAAAAGCCTCAACATATCATGAGCTAACATATCAAGGGGTATCAAGTAAGGTTTGAAAAGAAATCATGTTTCCCTCTTTGAAACTTCTGATAAAGGATTCTGCGTTAGAACTTTCATCTAAATAGCGAGCCATTTCACTGTCGCAAAAGGATGGATTAGATAATATTTGTTATAAGAGACTTTCTCATAAAAATCTATCATCAAGTCATTTCAGAGACAAAACTGAGTATATACTCAGTTAGCCCAAACAAGCTATGCAAAAAATACTGAAATTATGGTTGAATGAATTTATTGGACCAACTTCAGTCAGTTTTTTTCCAGTTTCTTTTACAAAAAAAGCAAGAGCCCTTTGGGAAAAGAAGACTATTTTGCTAGAAGAAAAATGTATGAATATTGTATGTATGTAATATTATTTTCCTATAATTCTCCTGAAATGATCACTGTAAAGGACATGAATTGAGATTTTTCAGATTTTCACATATTTCTCTGTTTTCCAACAATGGACTGTAGGCTTTTCCCTTTTTCTGACCCTCAGGCCATGTGTCAGTAATTTAAGAGTTTGCAGGTCACATGTTAAACTTCAGTATTTCTGGCCCCTGAAGCAAGAGAAAGAAAAGTGATGAAATAGCAAAAGTCTACCCAGACAGAGCTCAACGACGACACTCAAAAGCATGTGGGAATATAAATAGGGCTTCAGCAGCCCGCCAGTGAAAATTGATACTTTCACACAGCTTTGTCATTAACACACCCAGTAGAAGCACAGAGAACACAACCTCAAGGCTGTCCCCACACGTGAAGGAACTGCATTTCACCACCGTCTGACAACATCCTATTTATAGCAGACCTGATTTCTCTAGCCACGTGATTATTTATGCATATTAGACATGCATTATTTAATGGCACTACTAAACCAAAATGGGAACTTTCTGCACATCTTTTCATGGACTATCATATTCTTTTACCCCTAAATAATTATGTTCAGTTTTAAATAACTTAGATCTTCAATTTTAATGGAAGACAGGGCATTTGCATTTAAAACCTCAGAGACCAGAGTATTTACCAAATCAAGTGGTTAAAAGGAAAACTAAGAGACAAGGCTTCCCAATTACCAAAAAATAAAACAAGACAAAAAAACTTTTTAACTGAGCACATCTTACCAAAAATAATAATCTAATCCATTCTTCAATGCCCCAGATTCACGTTCCACCTCCTCCAGATAGGCCTACTCAACCAACACAGCCTGCACCCATCCATCCCTCTTCCCCTGACTCCCAGCACAACTGCCAGGGCCACAGAACTTCACACTTGGTCAGAGGCACACTGCTGTTATCTGCACATCATTCCATGTCTGTGCTTCAGGCCAGCTCCCAAGGAGCTGAGGTCCGGAGGGAAAAATCACATTCCATAATTCTCTGCACCCCCTGCGTGATGTTTGTGTCCCTCTTGTACTAGGCAGGGAAATGTGGGTAAAAAGTTCACAGGTCCTTTCTGCGGGAAAGCAGTGGCTGGGATAGAAGCTACAGCTTCTACATATTAAGCACAATACTGGACCCTCGTTCCACAGCTGTGCAGAAAGGAAAACGTTTTGAAAGAAAAATGGGTTGAAACCACAAAGAAAGGGATCTGTTGTGACAAAGGGCAGAGTCTTCTCAGACAGATTTATTTCTGTCTAATGCCACAAAATTAGAAAAAAAAAGCCCTGTACATGGCCAAAAGCAGAAACAAGAGTGGGCTATGACACTGAAGGTCAGATGAGACGAGATGCCACAGCCCCCAGGTGCACCCAGGCAAGCCCACCTGTGATGGCAGCAGACCCCAAGTCCAGAGGGGACCCCACTGAGCAGCACGTGCAAACAAAGAGCCAGAGAGGCCCAGAAGTAGCCTGGGAGGAAGAGGGATTTCCATCTCACCCCACTCCTCCGGGCCTCCCTAGAGATGCAAGGCCAATCACCTGAGAAGTGGGAAAGCCGGGCTCACCCTGCACAGGCCCTGGTAGGACAAGAGACCTACACACTGGTTCACACACTGTCACACACACACCCCACAGCAGTGACTGCTCACCGTCTCAGATGCAGGTGCAGACGTGGGAGCAGGAGAGGGCTGGGGCGCTGAGTCCTCCAGAGCCTGTGTCCCCCTGGGCCTGGCCCAGGCAAGGCTCTGGTAAAGCCCCCAGCACAGCGTCGACCAGGAAAGCAACGGGGTGCAGAGACACAGGACACCTTTGGGGGGGTGGGGGTGGGATCAGTTTCTGGGGGCAAAGGTCAGGGGTGTGGGTCACAGTCCTCCAACAAGCAAGTGTCAATAGCTCTAAGCTCTTAGAGACAAAGACACACAAGAGAGACACGAAGGGAGAGCTCTCCAAGTCCACAGTACTTGACCGTGCTCAGCCTTTCAGACTCACGGGGCCTTGCTGGGATTTACTAAGCTTGGGGGTTACTGAGAATTGCCTTGATGGCCCCCGACATTGTCAAGAATCTCCTGTTTCAGCATTCTGAGAAAAAAGAAGGAGAAACAAAAACCTTAAGCATGCCTTGTGGGTTATGAGACCACAGCCATTTATCATTTCAGGTTCTGACTATAGGAGGAAACTTCTGAAAGCACTTCATATGTGCGTGCCAGTTCACAGTTCTTATAGAGGCTCCTAGTAGCGTGTATGAGCAGGGCAGGCAGGAATTCCTTTTCTCATGTAGAAAGATTAGATAACTGAAGAGAAGAAAGGAGCTTATATAACTGGGGCCAGATTACCGGATGGTAAATAACAAAGCACAGGCAACGTTTACTGAGCTCCTGCTGGGTACCCAGCACAGTTCTTGGTGTTGGTCTAGGTTACCATGACACCCATGTCAGGGAAGTTCCCTTTCAGGTACAGACCCACAAAATGAGGTGTCTGTGTTCCTAGTGGCCCCACAAGCTCATTCAACGGGAGCTTTGGTCCACGCAGCCAAGATGACACTCTACAGCTGGGCCAACCCAGGCTTCAATGTGATCGGAATGGGGGCTTTAGCTTGGTATTTTGAAAACAATGGAATTTATTGAATGGATTCAAAGTAAGATTAAAAGTCAATTTCCCCAGAGCCCCGTCTTAATTTGGGGTTCAGTTCTTAAGTCTGCATCAGCACAGATGCTGAGAGCATGTTGATTCAATGTTATCATTTGAAATCCCCTAAGGCTGCCTCGTAGTGGGGCCAACTGCTTCATCTGGTTGCCTACAACATGAAGTAACGGGCCTGCATTTAGGGACCAAAATATGCCACACACGCCTCCCCAGCACAGTAAGGAGGAGGACTTTAAACAGAGGAGTTACATTCAGCGCAGCAAACTGCAACCATTGGGAGGCCAGAGGGTGCCAACACTGCCCATCTACTACTTTCTTCTTGACTTGACATTTTAGTCCTAACAGATATACTACAAATTTGAGAGTTCTAACCCATGCATGGATACGAACCTCTGAAAACCAGCCAAGGAAATGACAAAACATGACAAGGACATGGTCACGTTCCTCAAGTCTAACAGACTCGTGCGCACTGCAATTTGGGGGCCTAAGCAAGTGTTCCAAACTTCCTAGGCCCAGACGACATGTCCTATCTATAAAAGGGCACGGCTGGGCTCCAAGCACCAGACCACAGGCCATGGTTTCCCAAGTCCTGACTTAGACGACAGGGACGCAAGACAGACTGGCCTTGGAGGAACGCAATCCAGCCGGAGACTCAGGGACCAGGTCACGGGGGCCTTGAAACCCTTGCCACACAGCAGTTACTAGCATCCCTGATGAGGGCTGGCCACCGTGGGCCCCAAACAATTTCATCAGGAGAGAAGATGGAAAACTGAGACCAACAAAGAAGAAAACAGAAGAGGGAGGGGAAAATGAAGAACAAGAAAGAGAAAAGGCATTACAGGTAGGAGTCATTCCAGAGACACCGTTCATTACCAACACCACTCAGTAATATTAATAGTAGTTGCCTACATGCCTCAAATATTATCTTTGTAAAGTCCCCGTGAAAAGCCAAATGACCTACAAATGGGTAAAAGAATAGGTCTTTAACCCACTTGCCCCCAAAGGGGAGAGGGGGGCACTAAAACCTTCCTTCACCACAATCTATAGCAGCCGTCTAATATTGCAGAATTACGAGGTGAAAATAATGTACCTGAT
>PVKY010015757.1:0-10057 GCA_004027775.1 Bradypus variegatus | reverse complement strand
AACTTGGAATGGTGGGGAGATGAGGGCTGTGGGTACCAGGCCCTATGGCCACCAATCCCTGGTTGTCATCCCCCATTCAGGATTTTAGCCTTGGGATGACACTGCCCCAACCTCCCAAGGCCCAGAAATGGGCAGTAACTCGCCCAAGGTCACAGAGCTGGTCAGAGACTGAGGCCCCTCCCCACTGCCACAGATTTCCTGGGGTCTCAGCTCACCACCCCTTCCCCAAGCAGCTTAGCAGAGAGCAGAGTCCCATCATCACCCCTGTCACCAGCCTCCAAGACTGAGAATGATGCAGCAATGACCCCAGGAAATGGCTGGCTTCCCAGGACACGAGGGGACAGGGGTCAGATGAGAATCCTAGAGATGAGGTCAGCCTGGAGACTTGGGCTGGAGCTTGAAGCTCAACTAGAATAATTGGGCTTGAGTTTCAGGTCAGACTGGGGACCCACGCTGGAGTGCCAACATTAGGTCAAGGACCTTGCCTGGTAGTCAAGGCTGTGGCTTTAGAGGGAGTGAAAAGGTCAGCCTGGGAAGCTGGGCTCAGGGTCAAAGGTCAGGTTAAGAGGCTCTCAATCCTTGACAGTTGCCTTAGGCCGGGCTCCTGGCCCTTCTCTGACCTACCTTCAGTTTGCTTCCATCCAGCTGCAGTAACTGTGGCCCGTCCACCTGCCGGGCGGCAAACTCGGCAGCATGCTGCTCCAGGCTGAGGCTGTGCAGCCACTGGCCCACCTGCTGACTGGTCCAGTGGTGGACAGTAGGGAGGGGCTCATCCAGGAACTGGGGCAGAGACCAAGGTGAGTGAGGGGTGGAAGCATGGCCTGTGGCCTGCATGTCTGACCAAGTCAGAGGTCAGGGGTCCAGCTGGCACTGTGGGCCAGGCCTTGCTCACCTCATCTGAAGACTGGGACAGCGTGTGATAGGGGTAGGAGCACTTGGCCTCCTGCCGGGGGCCACTTGGGATCTTGGGGCTGCTGCTGGGCGGCGTAGAGTCATCACTCAGGGTGGATTCCTAGACAGGAGGGTTGCACATGGCTGAGGAGGGAGCTCACCCCAAGCCCAAGGGAGATCCCTGGCCCACCACCCCCATCTGGATGGAGTTGAAGTCCTGGACTGGACACCAGGAGTTGCTCAGCTTGCCCTGTGCATGGGCCAGGAGCTGGGCAGGCACACAGGACATGGTGACTCATGTGAGATGTCAGGACCTGGGGCCTCTGCAGGTGGCCATCCAGAGAGCACGGGACTAGAACTCAGCCAGGCAGAATAGTTAGCAGAAATGGAAGGTGGGTGTTGCTTCCTACGGGCAGCCTACCAGGATTCCCCCAGGCTGGGTCAGGTGCCCCTGCTATATGCCCCACCCCCATGGCTCCTAGTGCCCTGGGTTGTAACTGCCTGGTTAGAGTTCTCTGTCCTCGCTGGACTGTGAGTTCTATGAGGACCTAGGCTGTGTCTTGTGCATCATAGTATTCCCAGGGCCCAGCACAAGGAGAGGAAGAAAGGGAGGGATGGAGGCAGAGTGTGGGGAGGAAAGAAGGAAGCCCCAAGTTAGAAGTGCCACTTCTCTGAATTCCCAGTTTTCTAGCCCCTCTGCCCTAGCAGCACATATGGAACAAAACCAGAGAATGGGCACTGGCCTGGGAGTCATAGGGCCTCACATCTAAATCCATGAGTCCGTGGCCAAGTCCCTTCTCTCTAAGCCTTTATTTCCTCATCTGTACGATGGGATGAGTGTGCCTGCCCTGCCCACTTCACTGAGCTGTTGTGAGAGTAAAGCAAAAACATGCATTTGGGGCTTTGTAAACAGTGAAGTGCTGAGTGGGCATAAGAGGACAATTGTTCTGTTACTTGGTCTTGCTTCCCCTGCAAGTTTATGAGCTTTTATGAGCACTAGGGTTGGGGTTCTGTTCATCCCCTGAACCTTACCCCACAATGCAGTTGACCCACCTCCAAAAGCATTCAGTGATGTTGAATGGATGAAGCAATGAATGAACCACTCAGAATATGAATGCATGAACAAGTGAATGGATGAATGCAGAGAACGGATGAGTTAATGAACCACCAAATGGCTCAATGGATGAATGAATGGACTCTAGGAATGCCTGACTCCCAGCGTGAGACAGAGGGAAGTTTGCCCTCAGTATCACCTGTCTGGGGGGTAGTTTGGGGGCAAGAAAACCATAGACTCACCTGAGAAGCTGACTTCTTGGGGCTAAAGCCTTCATGTTTGGGGGAGCAGGCGGGGGAGGTGGTACTACCAGAGGATGCTGAGCCTTTGCTGCTGTCTGTGAACCAGGAGAAGGGCAGGAACGAGGAGCCCCCTGACCTGCTAGACCCCTCCACCGACTCCCTGCAGAGAGAGCACCCGACATGGTGTGGGCAGAGGGGAGGGCTGGGCCCACAGGGCACTATGGGCTGGCACAGTGGGTACTTCCTACCTGCTGCCCATGGACAGGCGGTTGCTGCCCTTCTCCTTCCGGCTCTTGCCAGTAGATGCTCGGCGCAAGGTGACCCTGTGGGAAGGGCAGGGGGGAGGTGAGGCAGGGCCGTCCACTGTGCTACCCCTCACCCTGAGAACTCCCAGCCCTGGCTTCCGGTCCCTCACCCCAAGTCCAGGAACTTTCGTCGTGTCTTCTTATCCAAGCCAATGGTGGGGCTGGCAGGCTCAGGTGGGCTGGCATCCCGGCTGTCATCTGTGGAGAAGTGGTGCGGGGAGAATAGCCAGTGTAGTGGCTTGCCTACCTCCTCTTGCATTTAGATTCGTGCAGCCTGACTCTGGGGTCCTTTACTAGCTGTGCCACCTAGGACAGGTCACTTTATCTCTCTGAGCTTCCTTCATCTCAGAAATGGGGACCTAATGGTACAATGTTCATGAAAGCCTTTTACAATCTGTGAAGCACTGTGAAAAGACAGAGGCCACTTCTATTTTTTGTTAATTTTATCCCAGCCAACTTCTAACCAGCCTTCCAATCTTGGCTCAAATGTCACTTCCTCAGAGAAGCTTTCCAGGAATGCCCCAGCTCGGTCAGGCATTCTAGATGTGCTCTCCCACCACTGTACATATTTTCATCATTGCACTTATTGTGGTTTATAACTATACATTTAATTTAAGATGAGTCAACAGCAGTTGACACATAGAAGGCGCTCAGTAAATATTAGTTGAATGAGTGAACCCTGGTATTTGCTTCCCCGCCTTCCCGGAAGCCACCCCGTCCCATCCTGGTCCAGCCCGGCGTCGCGGTCCGCTCAGGACCGGGAGGAGCCGCTGCGGCCCCGGTGCGCACCGGCAGGGGGCGCCGCGCCGCCCTCCACTCACCTTCGCTGTGCGGCTCCGCGCACGGGTGGCGGCGCACGAAGCTGGGCGAGCTGTCGGAGGAGGGCGCGGAGCGCGGCGGCGAGGAGGCGGCGGCGGCCAGGCCCTCGTGCGAAGCGGCATTGTGCAGGGGTCGGTAGCGCGTGAGCGGCGAGGGCGGCGGCTCATCTTCGTCTAGACTGCGCCGCAGCCCCGGAGGCTCCAGGCAGAAAGGCCCCCCGGCCGGGGACCCCGGGCCCGAGTGCAAGGGCGAGCGCAGCCGTTGCAGGGGGCTCCCGCAGCCGTCGATCACCTGGGGGAGGGAGCAGCCGCTCACCGCGAACCCTCCTCCCCGCTTCCCGGAGGGTGTGTGAGCTGCTTTCACCCTGCAAACTGCGCAGGATCCGCTAGGGCGGGGAGCGGGGATTCCTGGGTCCATCTGGAGCCTGCGGGGAGGGATGGCTAGGGCAGTGAGAGATGGGAATCGCGGCCTTTGATCTACGAGGACTGAGACTGAATCCCACCTCCCTCACTTACTGTGTGACTTGGTTACCGAACTCTCAGACCCTCAGTTTCCTCTTCGGTAAGAAGGGATAATAAGACCGTTAAAAGGATGAAATGAGCCAGAAGTGACCGGCAACTAAGATTTATTAGCATATGGTGTCAGAAGTCTGGGATGTGGTTTTCCCAGAGGAGAGGTCTGGAGGGCCTATCCAAGGGCAAGAGGTGGGGAGAGGTTATGTGTGTTTGGGTGGGTTGCACCAACCTTGCCTCCAGGCCCGTCAGAGCCTTCACCGTCCTCGGCGGAGCTGGCACTGTCTCGGAGCCTCGAGCGGGAGGGCCGGTGTCTCCGGCCCTTGGCCAGCAGTTGGGCCCGGGCCTTGTGTAAACTGCTGTCCAGTCTGACGGTCTCTGGCACAGCCGAGTCCAGGTCTGCAAACCAGGGGAGCGGAGGGGAGGAAGAGACCAGATACACAAGAGAGGGCAGGCCCAGAGGCCTCCTTGGGTGGTCACCCGCCTTCACCAGACGATTACCAAGGCTCCCATGGGCCAGGCACTGCACTGGGCCCTGGGCCTACAGATGAGAGGAAGCCTCACCAGGGCCAGGCCTGTCCACACATTCATACAGCACAGGGTGCAGAAACCTCACACAGACACAGAGGACAGGCAGAGGAGGACAGGACAGCCTTTGGAGGGGTCACAGGAGGAAACGCCAAAGCTGAATCTTAAGGTCTGGGTGGGAGTTTACAAGAGATGAGGCAGAGAGGAGTACCCAGGTGGCGAGACTGGCATACGTGACGCTGGGCAGTAGAGAAGCAGGCAGCGGCCCCTGCGGGACGGTCAGAGGGCAGGTTTGTGGAGGGGAGGGCTGGGGTGTGAGGCTGGAGAGACCGTGGCAGTAATGGCTGCCGATTCAAAAGCACCTCCTGGGAAAACAGTTTGACCGTTCCTCAGAAAGTTAAACATAGGCCTACCCTATGACCCGGCAATCCCACATCTAGGTATGAACCCAAGAGAATTAAAAGCAGGGCTTCGACCCTCTCTCTCTACCTAAGCCAACTTGAAAGGTGAAATCGCTGCCCTCCCTGCTACATGGGATCAGACACCCAGGGGATTGAATCTCCCTGGCAACGTGTATTATGACTCCCGGGGAGGAATGTAGACCCGGCATCGTGGGATGGAGAACATCTTCTTGACCAAAAGGGGGATGTGAAAGGAAATGAAATAAGCTTCAGTCGCAGAGAGATTCCAAAAGGAGCCAAGAGGTCACTCTGGTGGGCACTCTTACGCACAATATAGACAACCCTTTTTAGGTTCTAATGAATTGTGGTGGCTGGTGGTGGACACCTGAAACTATCAAACTACAACCCAGAACCCATGAATCTTGAAGACAATTGTATAAAAATGTAGCTTATGAGGGGTGACAATGGGATTGGGGGGGGGCGTGGGGACCGCACTCCCCTTTGTCTAGTTTATGGATGGATGAGTAGAAAAATAGGAAACAAACAAACAAATTGACAAGGGCACCCAGTGTTCTTTTTTTTTTACTCCGTTTGTCCTTTTTCACTTTGGTTGTTGTTCTTGTTATTTTTGTATGTGTGCTAATGAAGGTGTCAGGGATTGATTTAGGTGATGAACGTACAATTATGTAATGGTACTGTGAACAATAGAATGTACGATTTGTTTTGTATGACTGCGTGGTATCTGAATCTATCTCAATAAAATGAATATTAAAAAAAAGCAGGGCCTCAAACACATATTTGTACCCCAAAGTTCACAGCAGTATTATTCGTAATAAATGTCCATCAGCAGATGAAAGGATAAACAACATGTGGTGGATACACACAATGGAATACTATGCAGCCATAAAAAGAAATGAAGACATCATGCCGAGTGAAATAAGCCGGACACAGAAGAACAAATATCGTATGATCTATATGATATGAAATCCTCAGAATAAGCAAATTCATCAAGAAAGAAGGCAGAATAGTGGATAGCAGAGGCTGAGGGGAGTGGAGAAGGAAGAACTATTGCTCAGTGGGTATAAATTTCTTTTTGGGAAGATGAAGATGTTCTGGAAATAGTGGTGAAAGTTATACAACATTGCCATTGTTACTTAATGTCACAGAATTGTACATTTAGACATGGTAAAAATGACTTTAATGTTATGTATAATTTACCACAATATTTTAAAAAGCCCCTACAAGGCACCAGGCAGTGTGCCATCTCATCTACACCTCCAAACAACCCATTTGGCTATTATGCACCTTTTACAACTGAGGAATCAGGCTCAGAGATGTTCAGCCACTTGGCCAAAACCACAAGCTAGCAGTGGTCCAGGATTTGAGCCATCTCTAGCTCCAGAGACCGGCTCACCCCTCCCTCCGGGCTGATGGCCTGTCCGGGTCCCTGCTGTGGACGCTGCCTTCCTGGGCCAGAGGCAGCCCTCAGAGCACCTGGAAGGTTCACAGTTGACCTGCAGCAGAGGAGCTGCTGACGGAGTCCCACGATCCCCACGGCCCAGCGCCAGGTCCTGGCTGGGAGGCCATGGAGGAAGGGCAGGCAGACCCCAGCTGACCATCTGTAGAAACCCTTACTGCTCACAGTTTTGCTTTTCATTTGCTCCAGCCAGGATGAAGCCCCCACTCTGTAGCAGCCCTGAGCTCGACACTGGGATCTTCAGACAGAAAATGTTCTTCCCAGACCTCAGGATGGGTCAAGGTCTTCCTTCCCCACTCCACCCTGATGGTCCTGGGACCCCCATCCCATCACTCATGCCCACCTTGCCTTTCCTGCTCCTGTCTCTTGCCTGCAGACCCCCCCAAGCCACCCAGATGTTCTCCTGGCCTAACCGCCATCTATGTCTATTTCCAGTCCTGTCTCTTCCCCTGATTTCCAAGCCCAGGCACCCAGGTATCTGCAGGAAGTGTGCCACTTAGAGAGCCTGCGGGCATCTCCAACTCAACCCATCCAATGAATCCATCACCTCGCCCCAAACCAGCTTCACCTCCTCTGCTTCCTGCTTCAGTGAAAGGCCCCATCATCCACCCAGTCACCCAAGTCAGACAGCCCCAAGCTACCCCCTCTCAGTCCTAGACCTTTCATTTGTCCAACTGCCTACTTGGCATCTCCACTGGGGTGTCCGACAGGCATCCTAAGCTTACATGCTCAAACTGAACTCCTGACCTGCCCCCACCCCCCCAAGCTGCTTTGCCCAGCCTTCCCATCAACGGATGGCAGCTCTGTCCTGCCAGCTGCCCAGGCCAAGCCCCTGGAGTCATCCTTGCCTTCTCTCCCTCCCACCCTATTAACCGTTCCTTCCACAATTCCTGTTAGCTCTGCCCTTGCAATATATCTTGCCATACTGAAATATTTATGGTGAACTGATATGATGTTTTGGATAAGGTTCAAAATAGCCCAGGAGCGTGGGGGTGGAGAGTGGAAGGGGGAAGGGATGAAACAGGACGCCCCAAATTGGTAACAGTAGAGGTTGGGCAATGAGTTCATGGGGCCACGGAGCCATTCTCTCTACTTTTGTGTATGTTTGAGATATTCCACAATAAAATATTGTTCATTGTGTGCATATACGCACACATGCATACATACATACGGAGAGAAGGAGGAGAGAGAAAGGAGATGAGATTAAAGAGTTGGGGAGCAGAGAGGGGGAACTTCTTGCAGCCTCCCCTGCCTAGGTCACTGTCATCTCTTGCCTGGATTATTACAAAGTCCTCCTCCAAGCTGGCCTTCCCTCACTCCCTTTACTGTTTACAGTCTGTTTTCAACACAGCAGCTAGAGTGATCCTGATAAAACCTGTCAGGTCATGTCACTCCTCTGCTCAGAACCCTCCGGTGACTTCTGTCTCATGCAGAGTAAGCCAAAGTTCTCCCAGTGCCCCTCCAGACTCCTCATACCTCTGAGCTCCTACTTCTCTCCCTCTCAATCCCTCCACAGCAGCCACCCTGGCCTTCTGGCTCTTCCTCACCTGCCAGGCCTGCTCCACCTCAGGGCCTTTGCACCTCCTCTTCCCTCTTCCTGCACGGCTTTTGCCATGGATTTCTCTCCCTCATTTCCTTCAGGTCTTCACTTAAATGCCCCCTTTCATTGAGGCCTTCCCCGACCACCCTATTTAGCATGCCCTCCCCACGTGCTCCATAACCCCCATCCTTATTTTTTTCCTATTTATCACTCTCCTGCATGCCAAATATTTTACTAATTTAGTTTGTTGCTCTCCACCCATTAGAATGTCAGCTCCATATTTTTCTCCATTTTGCTCACTGCTCTAACACACAGAGGCATGGCACATTGTACATACTTAGCAAATATTTTAATGAAAAAATAGAATTCCATTGATTGGCCCTCCTCACTCCTCTGGACCCCCTCCAGCCCCTCCCCACTGCACCGCCTTAGCTCTGGCCTTAGTCAGCTGCCTCTGTCCACCTTCTCCCCCAGCCCCCGCCCCGTCATCCCAGAACAGGCCCTCAGCCTCCACCCTGTGCGCTCTGCCCCGCTCCCACACCTTCCTCGAGGCTACGGGAAACTTTCTAAGGCACATTTCTGGCCATGTCACTCACTCTCCTACTTTTGAAACCCTCAGGGGTCCCCCAAGGCCCACAGTATAAAGTCTGAGCTCCTCAGCCTGCCATTTAAGGCTTGAAGGGGCCCCATCCCACCTCCGGAGCCAGACGGCTGCGCGGAATCCTGTTCCGCCACTTGCTGGTCATGTGACCTGGGGCAAGTGACTTTCATTTAGGTATTTGCTTCCTCATCTATAAAACAGGGTCAAGATGATGACGTCTTCCTTACAGGGTTGTTGTAAGCATTAAACAAGATGATCCATGTAGAGTACTTTGCAAAACTGCCCGTGGCCTAGGAAGCACTCGGCAAGCACTTACTATTGATGGGTTGGTGGAAGACGTACTGAATTGCTTCGAGCTCTACTATGCACCTGCCTCGCTCTCTCCACCTTGTTTCCCACCTTCATCCCTTTGCTCCTGCTGCTCTTTCCATGAGGCTCCACCCCTTCTTTGTCTGACTCATGGGCTCTGAGCCGGCACCTCCCCCATCCCCTCTGGACTGCCACCTCTTTGGCTTTGGCACCATTGTGTGGTCAGGAACAGCTGTGCTATGCCAGTCTGCACACTGCAAACAGCAAAGCCCTTCACCATCCACTGTCTGCTGTCTGCTATGTATCATGAGAGCTTGGGACAGCACCGGGTGGAGAGGAGATGCCGAGACCGTCGGTGTTTGACGAATTGAACCCAAGTCACAACGCCATGGACCATTGCACACTTAGGCAGAGACACACTCAAAATACATGCAGGTGCAGAGACATCGCTTAGGAACCCATGCCCACATGCTGCCACGCCCAGCATGTTCATCCTCTGGCTAGCACTCCCCACCAAATAATATTTGCCTGGTTTATTTATTTGTTCTTCTATTCTCTGACCCCTGCACTCAGATTCAAGCTCCATGAAGATGGTGATTTTGTCTGGCTCATTCACTGCTGTCTTCCAATAGCCTAGAACAGAGCCTGGCACATATTAGGAACTCAATAAACATTTGTCAAATGGATGAAAGAAATCAAGGTCCAGCTGCTTTAGATTAAGTAGCCCGGCTGCAATCCGGGCAGCAATAAAGAGCTGAGGTTGTAGAAAGAACGAGGAAGAGCTTTCCAAGTAGAGGAACAGTGCAGGCTTGAGCTCAGAGTGTCTGAGGAGCAGCCAGGGGCCAGTGGGCAAGGGCCTGGTTGAAAGGGGAGGCTGGAGGCAGACAGGAGGCAGCTGAAGTGGCTGGTGGCACATGTGAGGTACTGTCAAAATGACAGGTGTGACCCATCCTTCTGTCCCTTAGCTGTCCCCTCTTTCCTTTCTGGTGCTCAAGCCCTGGGGATGAGCTGGGGAAGAGAGCTCTCTGTCCCATGTTCTCTGGCTCAGATTCTCCAGGCACTGCCGCCAAGCAGCAAGGATTGAGGACTGAACGACAGAATAAATAAAAGCTAATAGTTATTGAGCACTCACTGTGCCAGGCAAGATTCTAAGTGCCTCCAAGTCACATGAGGACCTGGGACATCTCCTTCCATGGATGTGCACTGAGAGCACACACACAGCCTCAATCCCCAGGCCTAAGAGGAGGGTCCTCTAGCTGTCCCCAGGGCAGCCAAGTAACTTGCTCGAAGGCAGATGGCTGATGAAGAGCAGGGCCAGGGTTAAGGGTGGGCAGTCCGGGGCCCACACGGCAGCTATGCTACACTCCCAGGCAGAAAT
>PVKY010015756.1:0-10060 GCA_004027775.1 Bradypus variegatus | reverse complement strand
TTCATTAAAAACCAACAAAAGAAAAAAAGAAGAAAGAAAAGGGAAAAAAACAATAATAGAGCAAGAGGACAAAGCACTAATAAGGTTATTTTAAATTACTGTCTGTCAACTGTTCCCACAATTCCATACACACTCAAAGTCATCTGTACCTGGTTCAAACAACAACAAAAGATTTACTATAAAATTCTTAATTTAGACATATATTGCTCATAGCACTTTATGTGCTAGAGTTTCTAAAATTTATGGTTATTGCCTATGAATCCCAGCAACAGAACTAACAAACAATGTTTCTGAGTCTCCCAGAAATGAAAGCAACATCTTACAACTCTCTCAATGTAAACATGATACCACCTGTCTATTTTGGCCACCAACTACCTGGGAAAATAGAAAAACACAATATGACGAGAATAAAAGATTAATAAATGAAGAGCATTTACAAAAACCTTTGTGTTGATTTACTGTGACGTTAACATTAAAATAGTCTTCCATTCAATTAATTACAGATCAAATCAAGGTATATACAACCTTGATGCTTAGTTATTTTGAAAACAGACTGTGCTGCTAAGAAACGGAACATTCACCAGAGTGCGCGAGGGGAGAAAAGGTAGGATTTGCTGCTGGTTCGCTAACTTCTCTAAAAGTTAAGGAGAAACTGTCACAGCCAGGTACAGGGTAGCTTTTTAGCTCGGCAGTGGTAATTTTTTCATGAAATCTCAACTCCTGTACCCCAGAGCTGGGAGAGAGATCTCAAATACCAACAATGGTTCAACAATGACAACCCAGCTTTAATTTAGAAAGCTTACATGTGATTTTCAGTAACCTTGGAAACTACAGCGTGCTCTCAGGTTTAAACCTGACCTGTTTCAGGAGACAGTAACAGGTGGATGGATAAGAATCAGGCTGGGGATGAAGTCACACTGCCAGGGGTTGAGTCCTGGCTACCACTCAGCAGATGGAAACCCTGAGCAAATTCCATAACCCGTCCAAGCGTCACGGAGATGGTGGCGGCACAGGTTAGAGAGGGCCCTGTGTTCAGTGCCAGCACCACAATGAGAACTCGAGTGCCCGCTGTTAGTGGGAGAGGAACAGCACTGGGTGCTCCAGACACATGGGTAAGCCCCCAGCCCACCCCCTACTCCAGGGAGCCAGGAAAGGCCTCCCAGATAAAGCAATGCCTATGCCAGGACCTAGGCCTGGTAAAACGCCATTTTCAAGTTACTAACTGCACCAATCGAGAACTTCCACTTATATAAAATACATGGTAGCCTCTTTGTTGCTCAGATGTGGCCCTCTCTCTCTAGCTAGGCCACCTCAGCAGGTGAACTCACTGCCCTCCCCACTATGTAGGATCTGACTCCCAGGGGTGTGAATCTCCCTAGCAACGTGGAATATGACTCCCCGGGATGAATCTAGACCCAGCATTGTGGGATTGAGAACATCTTCTTGACCAAAATGGGGATACAAATTGAAACAAAATAAAGTTTCACTGGCTGAGAAATCTCGAATGGAGTCGAGAGGTCACACTGGTGAACATTCTTACGCACAATATAGACAACCCTTTTTGGGTTTTAATGTATTGGAATAGCTAGAAGGAAATACCTGAAACTATCAAACTCCAACCCAGTAGCCCTGACTATTGAAGACGATTATAAAAAGCTACACCGTGACCGTGTGAAAACCTTGTGGATCGCACTCCCTTTATCTAGTGTATGGATGTATCAGGAGAAAAACGGTGGGATGGGGGGGGATGGTTTGAGTGTTCTTTTTTACTTTTATTTTTCACTCTTATTCTTTCTGGTGTAAGGAAAATGTTCAAAAATAGATTGGGGAGATCAATGTACAACTATATGATGGTACTGTGAACAGCTGATTATACACCATGGATGACTGTATGGTATGTGAATATATCTCAATAAAACTGAATTTAATAAAAAAAATACATGGTACCAAAAAAAGTTACATGTAATTCAGTGTTTAGTCACTTCATAGAAAAGTAAGGATAGAAGTATAAAAGTGGGGCAAACAGGCTGGCAAAAAACTATGGACTATTTGTTTCTAAGCATTCTGTTGTGTGTGTGTGTGTGTGTTTAAATTCCAGTGTGTTTTCCCCCTATTTTTTAAAGCAGCAAAGTATTTCTCTATGAAGTTACAGACAGCACAAGGAAAATCTGCAGCCACTCACTCCTTGCCACTTTGGCCCAACTGCCCGCTGCCAGCAGCCCCTCTGCTCTGTGTTCAGCTCTTTGAGGGGAAAGGCCTGGAAGATCCATTTTCTAGAATAAGGCTCACACTTCTCAGCACAGATTTGGCAATCTGTGTTGTGGAGGGAATTTATGTGCCCACATTTCTCTTGCCACTGGGTCTTTAACTGTTCCATTTTGCGTACTCTCCCCTGAACACAGAAGGTGCTCAGCAGGTAAACTTACCTGTCTGCCTACAGTGGTACCTGCGATAACCTGTGGGAACAGGCCAACAAGTGCTCAACAATTCCAAATATTATTTGGGTGGGTCAGAAACATCTGCTTCACACAGAAAGTCAGTCATCCATGAATGGCTCTGGAGTAACATACCTTCAAATCAGCTACGTCCTCATGGGAGACCTGCGAGTCCCTCAACTTCGCTGTGACTCGTAAAATGGGGGTAAAAATAGCCTCAACCTCATAGTATAAGATCATGACAATAATCATCATAATACAAGCAAACATTTCAGTGCTTACCAGGGGCCATGAGTGGCACGTGACATGTAATAAATGAGCTAAGATAGAAGCAGCACAAAATAAATATTAGCTCTTACTGGTATCCAAACATTTTGCTTAGCATTAGATCCTTTCCCTGCCCCCCTAAAAAAAAAATCCTACCCAGAAGAGCAGTATCAAAAGGAAAAACTACAGGGCAGCTTTGATTACAGCTAGAGTGGGGAGACCCACAAGGTCAGCCCCTGGTTGAAAGCTCGCAGTCTCAGCTCTCGGCTCTCTTTGTAAACAAATGCAGAAGACTGGAAATGGCCAAGGCAGACTCGGAACAAATGGGAACAGTTAACAACTCCGAGGCTCACAAAAAGAGGCAAACACGCTCCCTCTTCAAACACAGATGGCCACGGTTGGGCTGAGAACTGAAGTTCTCTATCCTACCCCGGGGCCACCTCTGCCTTCCTGACATGTCACAGTGTCTTCTCTGGGCTCCTGGGCCTTGGTCAAAGTGGTCTTTGATGCCTCTTCTACATCTAATATTCTGATCCCAATAGCGGCCTTCCCAGATGTTTAGTCCATAATTCCCAATATCCAAGCACTTGAAAAGAAGTAGTGACTGGCTCCGCATCCCAGTCACTGAGCATCTGGCCCGTGCCTCCCCGCCAAGGTTTCAAAAGACCTCACCAAAATGCCATCTCACATGGAACATGCCAGGGAGACTATGACGTTTATGTTTCACAAATTTACTGGGGATAAAGGCTACTTAACCAAGGAGGACCCAAGAGTACTCACGGAAAAGGAGTTACCCAGATTTCTGGAAAATCAAAAAGACCCTCTGGCTGTGGACAAAATAATGAAGGATCCGGACCAGTGTTGAGATGGCAAAGTGGGCTTCCAGAGCTTCCTTTTGCTAATTGCTGGGCTTACCATCGTGTGCAATGACTATTTTGTAGTACACGTGAAACAGAAGGGAAAGAAGTCAGAAGAACTGAGGAACTAATTCCCCCACCCTCATAATTATTCCAAGAGTCACTTAAGAAATCTGTCCTACAACTTCCCTCTGCATAAGGATTTCATAACAGATCCGGGTCCTTAGAAAACGTAAAAATAAAATTCAACTCCCATTTGACAAGTAGTGGATGAAAGTCAATTAAATGCTACATAAGCTTTTAATTTTTATATTGTTTGCATCCTCTTGCCCTCAAAAACAAATTTCTTTTTTAATAACTAAAAAATATAGATATATATTTAAAATGGCTATCAAAATTACTCCTTCCATCCCCACTTGCTCTGTAGGTTTTCTTTTGTTGTTCTCCATTTGTTTTTATCATCAAGCATTACTTGGTATTATTTGCTATTATCTCACAAGTGAATCTTGGTGTCTCTCTTACTAAAATAGCTAAGAATAGGTATCCCTAGCTTTTGCAATTGATTTTAAAACTGCTGTTTTCCTCTCCCAAACATAACCAGCAAAGAAGGGAAACTATGCTCCTAGGCCTCAGAAGTTTTGTTTTGGAGAAAAAAAATTTTTCCATAACCTGATCCTGGAATCACATTCTTCCCCTGTTGCACATCAACTGCAGGCGCCCCCCAGGCTGGAGCAGGGGAAAGAATTCTCTGTCCAGGCTCACAGAGCCGGCACACCTTGCACTTGGTACTGACGGAGGAAAAGTTCCTGGCAATTATAGCAAGCCAAGAGTAAGCACCTAACCAGTTTTTTCCAGCTACGCCCCTACCTCCATTTCCAACTTTCCTTTCTCTGCCAAATGAAGGCAGGGAGAAAGAAAGAAAATAACATTAAAAAAAAAATCAAATGAACACACCCACGGGAAATATTTGAACAGTTCTATAATAACCCTAGATGTGGAAAGGTTGAAACATGAGTTCATTCAACAAACTTCAGCAAGTGGGAGGCAAGTCAGTCACAGGATTCCAGACTGGGAGCGGCCTCACGGATGGGCTAGCCCAACCCTCATCTTATGGATGAGGCCACGGAAGTCCACAGTGGCTACCGCCTCGACCTCAGCCCTGAGCCATTTGCACCCTCCCAAAGAGCTTGCCCTCTGAATAAAAGTTCCTGCCAGGAGGGCACACAGCAGCTAAAAGCAGTCTAGCAGTTGCTAACTTCCCATCAACACTGCAGTACCTAGTCATGCTCCCAAAACTCACTGGTGGGTTCCCAGCCCTGGGGTGACCCCCGGACTACCAAGACGGGAACGTGGCTCATCCAAACTGAGAAGCAGCTGGGCTTACCCTCCGCGTAGCTGGGGATCCAAGACTCGGCTGAAAGGATGGGAAGGAAAACACTCTTCACCTCTCAGGTCTTCAGAGTCCGAGAGGAACCAGCTACCGACTCAGGAGGAGACGCCCAGAGAAGAGGGGACGCGCCCCCGACGGGAGGGAAGGGACTGCGGGCGTGGCCTGATGCCACCCAGCTGCTGCTCTCGTCCTTGGTGCAACTCAAAAGAAAGCAAGTGCTCTCTGTTGTTCAGCACATCTGAGTGCTGCGGGCAGGTGTGGGCCACATCCTCTGCCAGCGAGACGGGAAACCAGCTTCCTTCAGACAACTCCGAGCTCCCAGGGTGGGACGTGGGTCGGGGTCCACGCACCCCCACCCGCCCCCCTCACCCCAACCCTAAGATGCTCTTTTCCTTTCCAAAAAACTGCCTTCCCCACCGTGAAAGGGCGTTCGCTGGCTCGACCCCGCAGCTCTGCTTCCCGCCGGCGTTAATATCTTTGTTCGAAAGCGACCCCCGACGGCTGCCCAGACCCCGCGGGGCAGGAGCGCGAGGCAGGAGCGCGGCGCCCACCCCACGCCCCTCCCGCCACACACCCGCCCCGGCCAGGGGCGCCCTCCGGCTCCCCTGTACTTTCCTTCTCCAAACCCGGGGGCGCGCCCTCGGCCCCCACAGGACTACGCGGACCGCCGCGGGGGAGCGTGGTCCGCACGCCCCGACGCCCTGCCCCACCCGGCTCGGGACCCACCTGCGACGGAGGCAGGAGGCCCCCGCCGCTCCCGCGTCTGCGGAGGACTCCTCCGCGCCGCCATGCCGGCCGCGCGCTGGAGGGCGCGGAGCCTCGGCCCGTGGGTCCCACAGATGCGGCGTTCCCACGGCACCGGGATCCCTTCCCCGCGGCGGACGCGCGCGGACGAGCACAGGGCGGGGACGACCCTCCAAGCCCCCGCCCCGGGCCGCCCGCGCGCGGACTGACGCGCCAGGCCGCCAATCAGCGGCCTCCGCCGGGCGGGGCGGGGCGGGGCTGGGTGGGGCTCGCGCGCAGTCGGGGTGGGGGCCAGGGGCTGCGCGGGCCTCGGCTGCGGGTCGTGGCCTTGGCTGCTGGACGGGAAGCTGCTTCTCGTACCCGGGCGTGGGTCCCGGGGCCGCTATACCTGGGAACAAGCTGGGAATTTCAACCGGACGGGTCCCGCGACCTTCCTGCATGTCCCGTTCAGGGGGTAGCAAAGAAGCCTGGAGGGCGGGGTGATGGGGGCCCAGGGGCCGGCGCCGTTTACCTGTTCCCTGACGGGTCCCCTACAGCCGTGGCAGGTCACGGCCAGGAGAGGGAGTGGCTGGAACCCACATGTAGCTGTGGGCCAAGGGCCTCTACCACAAGACTGCGCAAATTTTCCAATCTTTATTTCCTCCTGAGTCAGCAGAAGGGCGTTCTTAGAACTCGGTTTACTTTGGGGGCGAAAATAGGCTCGTCATTGACGTAACTAACTCTCAGATGAAATGGTTTATCCATAGGAAAAAAAAATCTGTGGGAGTCACGAACAGCAAAAATAAACAACCCAACAATAAAATGCGCTCAAAACAAGGTTCTTTTGCCTCTGGTTTCCTAGTCAGATGGACTTTTTTTTTTTTTCCGGAAGAAAATAAAAATCCTGGTGAACGCTTCCTCTTTTGCCAACACAAAATTCCAGAGACAAACAGACTTGCATTTGAAAATGGCTTGGCTTCTTTTGGAGTAGAAATTCCATAGCTCAAGAAAGCAAACACCCGGGGATTTTACATGGCCTCTGGGTCCTTTGGGTAATGTCTGCAAGTAAGTGAATCCCTTTCCACCCATTTCTCAGTCTCAGAACAAAGGATTAGAGGATCGCATGTCTTTGAGGACTCCAGTAAAATTCTGTGTCAGAGGCAAAGGCAATTAATATAATGTCAGGCACTTAGGGCAGCTGACATCAGACTAGGCACTTCGCGCTGGAAGACGGACACAAGCTCAGCGGCCATCTCCCAGCTCGCCCTAGCCCCCTTCCTCTTCCACTGTGCAGTGATGTTTCAGTCTGTTTCCATTCCACATGCCCAAGGAGATGCTAGTTCTAATGAAAAGGCTGGACCAGACCTTAAACCCAGAAACAGGAGAAAAGCAGTCCCAGATGCTTATCAGGACAAGAATTCTCAGCGGCAGGGCCCCTGCCCCCGGAGTGGAAAAATTCTCAACCCTCAAATAGCACAGATTTGTCTCTCTCCTCTGACACCAAGTAGGGCACACAGAGCTGCCGTCCACCAACCCTGACCCTAACAGTTGGCTGCTCGGGAGACTTGCCACAGTGGGCTCTCTTCCCCTGCTCTTTTGTGCCCTTTGCGCTGCGTTTGTGCTGCGTACGTGATACACATTTGCTGAAAGTTTCTATTGTGCTGAGCCTGTGTCCCCAGGATGCACTGTGTGGTGCTCACTCCTCACTTCGATAAGTCTTTTACATGTATTATTTCATTTAATCCTCACAGTTGCCCATGAAGGAGGGATATTATTACCGCCAGTTTACAAATGAGGAATGTGCTAGGGCAGAGTTTGGACCTGGGTCAACCTCTAAACCACCCCACCTTTCTACAGCCCATGATTCACAGAAGATAATAAATATGTTCCCAAACTCTTCTGCATGTTTAGGGGGAAAAAAAATCCCTTTTAACTACGTCAGATTTTAACGTCAAGGGGAGTTTTCTACAGTCGTAAACCATGACTTGGGTGTATAGAACCACGTTACTTGCACAAAACAGGACTAATTTCTTATGTTCTAATTAAATGAAATTTACTTAGGTCCTTTAACCACAAAACAAATTAGCCAGTTCCCCTCTCCGTCTTCCCTGAGATAATATTTATGAATACAGCTGTTTGTACTTGGCCTAAAATCCTTTGAATTAATTTGCATGTTCATTGTTACTCCAAAATTTGAGTGGGAGGCCTCTTACTGTGGTATTTACAGACCCAGAACTTGGAGTCAGACTGCCTGGCTTGGCTGCTTAATAGCCACGTGGGCTTGCATAAATTATTTAACCTTTCTGTGCCTCAGTTTTCTCATCTGTAAAAGGGGGCTCATAATAGAACTGCATGAGGATTAAATGACTAAATATGTGCAAAACCTTTAGAAGAATGCCTGGCACATAATAAACATATAAATGTTGATCAACTAAAGGATGTGAATACACATAGAGATTTCTGATTGGCTTTCTGGTCTACCCTGTGTGACACCACCACCCCCTCTTTTTTTTACTATATGACGTAACAATTATAGGGTTATTGTTTTTTTATACGTATGTTGTACTTTGTGGGCAAGCAATCTGACCTAGATTCCCTACGGTCTAGCACAGAGCTTGAATATTCATGAATGAGGGAATCGAGACCTGTTTTGAGTCCAGCTAATGACTATACTCAATGAAGACCTCTATAGCAACCATATTGGCTGAAACTTGGATGGAAATCATTGTATTTGCCTAACTATTGAACTTAAAACAAAACAACCAAAAACAAAGCCAATGCATAATGTTGTGTCTAGAAGCCACCCGGTCGTGATGCTTAAGAGTTCAGACTGAGTGACCAGGGCAACATCCACTCCAGTTGATCACGTGGAGGGTCATGCATGATACAGCCCAAATCAAAAGAAAGAAGGGAATAGCTTCCAGCAAAGATTTTCTTAGAGTTTTTGTTTTTCATAGAGTTTTCTTGACCATTTGAGCTCTGGAAGTGGAGTTGAGTATCCATTGAAGACATCAGAAAAGGTATTCTCCATTGTTATCCCCAACCCTGGATTACATTCAAGAGTCACTCATTCACATTCATTTCAGCCTCAGGCTAGGACAAACGGACAGTTGCTCTGAGGACAGTGGAACTGTTACACTTTTTTTCTGGCCAATAGGATCGCACTCTTCATTTCTATTAAGAGATAGAATTGCACCCTCCATTTCTATAAAGAGATTTTGCTGGCTAGACTGACCTACAGTTAAACATCCTCCTCTAATAGGGAGGTTACAAAGGGAGACTCTGGGTCAGTTGCTCTAATTCCTGCACCAAAAATGGCACATGGAAGGCCCTTGTTCAATAGTCGGTGAAGAAAAGATGAATGAATGAGTGACGGAAGGCAATGGCTGGGCTTCTTACTAAAAGTCAGTGAAAATTTCCAGCCTGTACTCATTTCTATTCATTCTTATCCAAAGCCATTTTTTTTAAACTTTATGCCATTACTGTTGATACCCACAAAAATCAGAATTTGCGAAATCCTTTGCTTTCTTCTCCAACTCTGAATTGTATCTGAGCATTGGTTACTTCTTGTTTATATGAAGTCTCTGACTTACTATAAAAACTTTTATTCCAAAATCAGTTAGGGTCAGTTTTTCTAATAGAGGTCAGTCAGTGACGATGATGGTAATGGTGAATGGTGATGACGATGGAGAGTTGGTTGATGATGATGGTGAAGATGATTATGGTGATGATGATGGCAGAGTTTTATTGAGCACTTATGAATTGCCAGCCTCTGTTACATGCTCTACATGTATTAATGCATCCAACCCTACAACTCTCATTAGATATAGGTACTATTATTATTCCCAATATACAGATAAAGAAACTGAGGCACAAAGGGGATTAAGTATATTATCCCAGGACATCTAATGAGCAAAAGGTAATCTACAGTTTGAACTCAGTTTGCAGGGCCATATGGAAAGCTTCCCCTAATAAAAATCACTTCCCAGAAACACAGTGATTCCCAAAATTCAGGTCAGATCTTTCTCCTGGATAAGCGGGGGATGAGAGAAGCTTGTTGACCCTGCACCATGCCAGTCTAGCACAAAGATGAGCAGATGTGTCAAGTGGTACGCCCAGTGTGAGGCCAGTATTCTCAATGGCATTTCACAACCTAGGCTGAGAAATCCAAAGGGGCAAGGCAGGATTGGGGAAGCCAGTGTGTGAAGCCTAAACAAGCAGGGAAGTCAGGAGAGTTCTCAGGAGAGGGCCCAACATGGCAGAGGCAGAGGCAAACCTAAAGAACGCTGAGTCTGACCAGCGGATGATGATGAAGCTTCTATGACTCTCAAGCTGGAGCCTTTGAGCTGTCCAAGTGGGTGACTCATGCTACCATTTAAAAGGTATCC
>PVKY010015754.1:0-10128 GCA_004027775.1 Bradypus variegatus | reverse complement strand
CTGAGCAATTCACTCACAGATTCCTGGGATATCATTTCTATGGATACAGACAGACCTTACTTTACATAAAGGGTGAATCTGTAAATGTATTTTTAAAAAATTACTTTGTTTTTTAGAAACCAAATAATTATAAATGGCCTCAAATATAGAAGGTCACTTATGGGGACTCCTGTGAATCTGACTGTCGAGTCAAATCCCCCTGTAGACTGTCTTTTCTCTCCCGGCAGACGCCCTGACTCTACCAAGGGCTGCTGCAGAGCACAGAATTCTTGTCTGTGCCGTGTCCCTGTCCACGCCCGGGGGAGGAAGGCAGAGGGGCAGCTGATCACATCCCCTCGCTCCCCCTTAGAGGACCCTCCAGGCAAACATTCACTTGGGCCCTGGGGAAGCCAGCGGGGCCCATTACGCCAAACTTGATGAACAGGATGCTACTGCGGGAGCCTCTGAGGTCTGATCACTCGTGGAGGGGCCTCTGAAGCTGCACTGCACACAGCTCCCTAATGGGTCCTCCCTCATGTTCTCGCCGCCCTCCCCCACACCCTCGATGCCTCTGTTTTCTGCCAAGATGCTCGAACCCATGGAAGATAGGACATGGAGCAAATCTCCTGCAAGCATAAGGGACGCCCCAGGCTGTGGGTTGGGGAAGTCCTTCTGGGGCTCCAGCAGCTCTCTCCTTCCCTGGGCCGTAGAGAGTGATGCCCCTGGTCCTCATGTCTCTGGAACCCAAGCTACCCTACATTTCACATTCTACCACAAGCATTTTAAGATCCAGATTTTTCCCGGACAAAAAGCTCAGGCTAGCCCAAATAGATCTTTTCGAAACACCGAGCCTTTATAATCATGGGCTAGCCAGTTATCCACTCTTACTTCAGTACCCAATGCTGTTCATTCATTCACTGTTCTGGTGATAAGGGGGTGGGGAAGCCACAAGAATGGGGAATATGAAGAAGGGGCTTCAGAAACCTGCATTTAAATATCAGGTCTCTACTGGGAAGCACAGATTATAGCCAACTTGTTGTGAAAGAGTTAATATGATGAAAAAGTTCTGAAGATCAGAAATGAACAAGTGCAATGGCTAAACACAAGTTGGCAAGGGGAAAAAGAAAGAGCTGGATAAGAGTCAGAAATTAATATGGATAGTGATTAAAAAATAAAAAAAAAACGCTTAAGTCAGTCCATGAGATCAAGTTGTTCAATAATGAATACACTTGTACATCTCCAAAGAAACCACAACTGGCAGAGAATGGAAGAAAGCGCTACCGTCCTCCCGATCTGTGCAACTCCAGGCTTCGATTTGCCTCCCTGGGCCTTGGTTTCCACATCTATAAATCGAGAGCAGAAGGCCTTCTGCGTTAAAAGTTCCTAAATTCTAATCAGTAGCTATACAAATTAAAAGTCAGGTCAAAGACTGTTTCCGATGGCCAAGAAATAGGGACAAGCATCCTCAGCAGCTGGGGCTGGGCCTCCCCAGAAACGGACCCAGCAGGGGTGCAGGCCTCTCCCAGCGCAGCAGGGTCCCAAGAGCCAGGGGTCTCCCCGTGCTCTCACCTCAGCAGCACGGGAAGTTCTGTCCAGGAGCGTTCCCCTCACGGGCCCACCGGTTCGGGAAGCCCATGCTCTCACCTCAGCAGCACGGGAAGTTCTGTCCAGGAGCGTTCCCCTCACGGGCCCACCGGTTCGGGAAGCCCACCACCCAGCTGCTCCCCGGGCTCTCACCAGCGCAGCATGTGGGATCTGTTTTCTGGGATGTCACCACACAGAGTTTAAGACCCGTGGCTCCAGGTCACACCTGGTTTCTAGGCAAGGCTGTACGCAAACTGCCCCAGAAAGAGAGCCGTCTACTATTTTCTTTAAAATCTCCAAATAAGGAAACCCTACAACCTCACTGGTGTCTCAGATGCCTAGCTTGTAACCTAAATCATTTCTGATACGATTAAAGCTCACTCTCCCTGGTGCTATTCTCTGTGGGAATTATAGAAACTGTTCAATTCATAAAAATTCCATCACATGCTGGGATGACTGCTACCGGGTCTCTTTTATTCTTTCAACCTGAATTTTTGGGTTTTTTAAAGGATATTTTCCATAGCTTTACTAGTTTTCTTTGCTATATTCTGGGTCTATGCCAGGTTCCCTAAAAGGTGAAATTAAGACTAACAGAGTCACAGAATGTAGAGGTGGGTGGACCTTGGAGATGATCTGCCCACTCTCCTTCCCGTCCCAGAGGAGTAAAATGACACCCGAGTTAAAGACGACGCCCCGCATCTCAGAATTCAGAGCTGGGGTAGGGTTGAAAACTAGAACCCAGACTTCTTTTCTGTCTTCTCCTTTCTCAATGATAATTTAGCTCTGCCCTTTAAGTGAGATGTGCTCAATGCAAAATTCCCCCATGATTTCAAACATTATAAAAATGTAATGATGTGTCTGTTCCTTGTACATGAAGAAGGACTAAATCTATGGAGAAGGCACTGCCTAGGTCTAGGCTGAAAGTGAAATGGGCCAAAATCAAACACCAGCCCCTACTCAGTTCCGGTGACCAAGGTGGGAGAAGACCCCTTGCATACACCCATGAGTTGATCGAGACCCTGTTTTTCCAAAGCGACGGAAAAGCAGACTGAATTAAGGCAGCTCACCCTGGAGTGAAATATTCAAAAGAGAAAATTCTTAGATGAGTATTAAAGTGACGCTAAGACTTGCATTTAAAATATCATCTTTCCCTGCAGAGCAGGAGCTTGCAAATTACGTCTGATATCACAGCATTAGCTCAGTGTCTGGCACATAGTGGGATCTCAGTAAATGCGTTGTATGAATGAACAAAGAAATCTTTGAATGGCATCTGGGGCTTGAAAAGTCTAATCTTGCCTTCTCTGAGGCGCTGGGCAGTAATACTCCTGTGCATGTAGCTCTAATGACCCTCTGGCTGTAAAGTGTAAGCACCTAGGAGAAAGCAAGTGAAGCTTCCACTTTACACAGAACCACTCTGCAAGACAAAACTACTTAGGTGAGTTGATTGGAGACTAAAAAGCGGCAAGAGACTCCAGGCCATGTGTACGCCAGCGTCTGCAGATGCTCGCTGACCCACCCTGCCGGCTGCGGGAATAGTTTCCATTTGAGGGGGCAGATCTGGGCTAGGCTGGGCTGTTTTCACTTTCTGTGAACGCTGCTTCCCTGGCGGCTGGCTGTGACGCCTGGTGGTGACCCTCTCTGGCAAGTATGAAGTGGGTTAATCGCTGAAGTTGGGAATGAAGGGACTGTGGAGATGGAGTAGCGACAAAAAAAGAGAGTAAAACCACCCAGGATGGACCAAGGACTACACCGGCAAGAACTAGGAATGGGTTGCTAGCTTTACCTGAACATAGTTTGCATATCACTTATTTGGATGGTGAAATCCATCCTCAGGTAATTCTAAGTGTTTGCCATCAAGCAAATTTATTGATTTATATATTTCTTCATTCAATAAACATCCGCTGAATACCTTCAAGACGCCACGTTCTGTGCTGGGTGCCGGGAACACAAAGGCAAGACGTGACCCTGGTCAGCTTAGTAATGGAGCGGTCATTGGCGCTTCCGTCGGGCATCACGGGGGACTTTTTAGAGCCAGAGAAAGCAGCAGTGAACTCTCCCCTGGGGAGCCAAAGATGGTCTGCCAGAGAGAGTGACACTTGAATTGGGTTTCAACAGATGAGTAAGAGCCTACTTGAAGATCAGGCAGTGCTGTTCCCTATTCACATGAGATTATTAATCCAAATTCTCCTCCTCACAAGTCTATCCATGTGGGAATCAGAGAAAACAATAGCTTTAGGACAAATGCAAAAAGTGTAGCTAAAAACCAGCTGGAGGATAGGTCTAACCCCTCATGTGTTCTGAGGTGCAACCCAGTGCTAAATGTTTTCTATGCATTATCACATGTAATTCTCACTGCAATCCTAAGGGGGTATTGTTACGATTCCCACTTTATAGAGGTCTAAGTCCCCAGCCTGGGCTCTCACCGCTGTGAACTGGGGAAGCCTCGGCTGAGGCCCCACTCTGCCATGGGGGCCACCCCACTCTGCTGGGCTCCACCCCGGGCCACCCCGAGGCAGACCTGGCTGGAGGGCTCCTTTCCTATGAACTTTGGCTATTGGATTCACATACCTCAAGCTTCTTCGGGGCTGCTCACCTCTGACCTTGTGTTGATAAGGGATAAACACACTTTCGTAAGAATTTACTTAGGACTGGAGCCTCCTTCCTCTTGGGTTGGTTGTTTGTTTGTTTGTTTTTTTTTTTGAGATGTCCTAACTATCTCTTCTCTTCAGTTTCTTAACATTTTGAGGAAAGAGTCCAGAAGAGGAAGAAGAGCAGCTGAACTGTCCTGCAGTGACTGTGTCTCCCTCGCCTTCCCTGGAGAACAACATTCTCTTAAGCAGTAGCCTCCACACTGCCTCCCTCTACCCACATTTCAGAAAGTGCTTACTACATTCTAGGCACTAGAGATACAAAGCTGAACAGCAAATAATCTTTGCTCTTGAGGAGTACACAATCTAGGGAAGGAAAATGGACGTCCGCATTAATGACGGCACTGATGTAACTTCTTAAAGCCTTATTACCACGGTGTTACCACAGCACGAGGAAGGAAGCATTCAGCTGTGCACCAAAAGTGAAGGCAAGGCTTTCCAGAGAAGTTGATACTGACCACTGACCCAAGTCTTAGGGAACAAGTAAGAGTTTTCCAAATAGACAAAATGGGAAGGGCATTCCAGGCAGAAAAAATCACTGTGAAGTGTGGAGACATGGAGAAGCACACCGAGGAAGCTGCTACGGGTGTGGTATGGTTGAAGCCAGGTATGCATGAGGTGGAACTCTCCAGAAAAGCTGGCGGAGGTAGCAGCATGGTGCCTGTTCTCATGAGCTCTTGTTTCCAGAACGTGTAGGCACTGTTCCAGTGCTTACCGCACTCACCTCAGGTAAAATCCCAACCAACAAAATGAATCTGCCTGGAGGCCTTTTTGGCCTGTTTGTATATACATAGCTTCCTCCTTATATCACCACCTTCCACATAGGGAACTGGACATAGTAGAGATGGGAACATGGGGCCCTGAAAAGAAGTTACTCCCCAGTCTCCAAGTGAGTCACAACCAGTACAAAAAAAGAGAAGTAGGGCATCCGGAATCTTAATGTGGTTTAGCTATGGTATGGGAAAAACACAAGTCAACTGCCAATTAAAGCCTAAAGACATTTTAAGCATCCCACACACCTTTTCTGAACACTAGTGAGCACATCTTCTTTTTATGAAATTATGCTCATTATTTAAAAAAAAAGAGTGAACTAGGAAACAACCAGGTATGGTGAAAAGATGCTAGATTTCCTGATTCAAACACTTCTTGCAGTGTGTCCTTGCACACATTTCATAAATTCTCTGAACCTCAGTTTCTTCATCTGTAAAAGGGGGTATTAATTATGCAACTACAGTGCCCACTTCATACAGTTGTGTTAGGATTAAGTAAGACATATTCCTTCAAGCATGTACAACAGTGCCTGGTATAAACAAACACACAGATAAGAATAAAAGGTGGGGGCGAGGTGGAAGGAGAGAAAGAGAGAGAGAAACTGAAAGAAAATAAAAAAAACTAGAACTTTTACAGTTATCTTGGGGGAACAAAACCCACTTTTCACTATAAATTGTATGAAATAATATGGAGAGCCACCCCCTAAAAGCCTCTCTGAATTGTATATATACTTTGTGTGGGTGTAGTCTAGATTTCACATCCAAGCTCTATCTCCAAATGTTCTTAGCCTGAAATGTTTTGGCCCCCGCACATCATTTTTCATCCAGGGTTCTTGAAGCCATGGCTCCGACAGGCACTGCAGAGCTGGCGGATGGCACCAATCAAAGGCCAACAGTCTTGCTATATTGGCAGATCTTGTTTTGAGTGGTCTGGGCTTAACCTTGCCCAAGAGTGGAAAGCACCTTCTAACAGTTGAAGAAGTGTGGCCAGAATGGGAAAATGTACAGAAATCTTAAGAAAACAGCCCAACATCCATCATGACTCATGAAAAGAAAAGAGATCTCTGGGTATCTGTGACGAGGACCACTGGGCCTGCCTCCTCTCTCTTAGGTGCAGCAATGCTCAGGACTGATTCTGTTAGCATGGATTCTGCTTCTCGATTCTCTTCCACTCCTTTATTCTCCAGGCCTTTTCTCCACCCACTGTAGTTTGAGCTGATAAACACTGGGACAATATGTAGCCGACATCTGCATATTCACAATGACAACAGAAGTTTCTCTTTATTCTGAATAACATGACCTCATTTTCAACAGGCTCCTTAGGGCTGTTCCTTTAGACTATCTAATGACAAACTCATTCCCAAAAAAATAAAGTGAGATGGCTCAATCGAGACAGGCAATTCATATTAATTTGATGAGCCGTATTTGTCTTTACTTCATTGGCAAATGTTTACCAATGTCAATTAATAATGGGATATGCTATAACATTTTTGGGGGTCAAAATTCTAAGTGGCTTATCACCTAATTAATGACTTCATAACTGCTGTTTTCCGGACGTTGTGCCATAAAATCCACAAGCATTCATCTGTTCATTTTCCAAATAGGTTGGGTAGATCCATTAAAAGTAGAGTTGGGATCCCTTACTAATGGAAAGTTTGGCATTAGGAATAATCATTTGCTACTCACTTACATAAATGAATATTTAGATCTTAATATGAAAGGAATTAGTGGGATACAGTGCAGTTTAAATAGACATGGGTCATACCTTTAAGAAACTGTCAATACAAAAATGGACAAAAGCCAAGGTGTGAATCTTGCCTTTGCCATTTACTGGCTCTGTGACCTTAGACAGGTCACATGGAGCTCTGTGAACATCAGTTGGGTCATCTGTTTCAAGAAGATAATAATACAAACCTCACGTAGCTCTTGCATGGAAGCAGAAGAACAAGTGCATAGCAAGGGCTTGACACATGCCTGGCCAATGGGAAGGACTCAATCCCCCAGGACTGATATTGGGTATTAGGAGAGTGGATGTTGCACAGACACCAACCAGATGGGCAACAGGCAGGAAAAGTGAACCCAAGAACAGTCCTAGGAGGTAGACAGTACTCTCCCTATTTTACAGATGAGGGAACTTAGCTTCAGAAAGGTAAGGAGACCTGCTCAGGTGCCACTGTCAGCCAGAGACTAGAATATGCATCCTCATCTGTCTCCAGATTTGCTCCTTTTTCTTAATACCACACCTGACCCTTCCATGGACAGAACTGCAGACACTCAAGCTTACATAACGGACATTACATATGTTAGGGGAGGAAGCATTGAGGCCCTGAGAATGCAGTGAGCAGCTGGGTAGGTGTCCATGAGGAGAAAACTGTGTGACCATGATCAGATAGCTGAAGCCTCACAATTGTCACTCTCTGTGGTCACAGGGAAGAAACAGGGAGGGACTTGGGGCAATTTTGATGAAAAGTCTCAACCCAAAAGACAATGACAGAAGGGAGCAATGCCAAAAACGCTTCCAAGGTGGCCACAATATTCAATCTTTCCAAAGGGGACACTTTCAAAATATTTACAAAGAATTGAGGAAGGCAGGAAAGTTCATTTCACATTTATAAGTTGAAGAAAGAATGTTCAATGAGGGAAAACTACATAAGTGCTTCTCATTTTTTTTCTCAACCTCATTTTGTACTGAATACCAAGATTTCTCCATAAGGAACCTACATCCTACATTTCTTTCTTAATCCTGTTGAAGGCAATGTGAGCCGATGATGTCAAGGAGGTACAAAGAGCCTACATTTAAAATGCTACACCTGAGGTTAACAAAGATGCAGTTGTAATTCTAAATCTTGCCTGAGGAACGGTGAAGATGTACAAATACACTTAT
Source organism: Bradypus variegatus (assembly GCA_004027775.1). NCBI lineage: Eukaryota > Metazoa > Chordata > Mammalia > Pilosa > Bradypodidae > Bradypus > Bradypus variegatus. Next base: position 2,263 of record PVKY010015754.1, on the reverse strand, counting down.
ATGCCTCTTTATTTCATACATTTGGATACACAATGGATAAATTCTAGTGAAGACTACCAGACCGAGGGGCCAAATGTGGGATATTATTTAAATGCAAAGTAATTATTCCATCAATTCACTTCCCTCTTGAAAGTGCAACCAGAGAAAACAGGAAAATAAATTATCTGGGAGATTGCTGTTCACATGCATAATTAATTAATTTGACTACTGAATTTGGTATCTTGACTTTTTTGCCTGTGGAGAACATAATGAGAGAGAGCGTCAGAGAGAGATAAAGAGACAGAGAGAGAGAAAGAGAGAGAGAGAAAGAGGGAGAGACATGTAACTGGTGCTGGACTAAAACAAGAATCAATACTGCAACCACAGAACTGTGGCTTGCTAGTTCCTCAATTTAACATCTTAGCTTTTCCTTCCGCCAGAAAAAAACAACCGAACATATTTGAGAAACAGCCTCCTTGTAACTTGTAAGTGAGGCTGACACAGCCCTGGTTCTGAAGTTGAGCAAAACATATTTAACTCAGTAAGTGGGTCACTTTTTACCACTGTTATTCCACTCACAATTAAAACTATCTTTCAATGATTTCAGTTTTTAGGACATCTATATTTGGTCATTACTGTACAATTATAAATATGTGTGCTTGGGCATAAACACTAAATTGTTTAGTGTATTCATGCCCTGTAAGTGACAACTATCTAGAAAATGAGAACATCTAACTAAAATGATTCTAAACTTGTAAGACTAAGAACTTTTGAAAGCTCTTGAGGATGGAGATTGTGTTTTGTGTCCTATACAGAGGCCAGTAAGTTGGCAAGAACCAAATGCTCAGTCAAGTGCACACAGGGGCTGAATAAATCGCAAATGATGATGTTGATAATGACGACGAAGATGAATAGTATGTTTGGTACAAGCAAGTACAACATGGGAGCATTTATTTGGGGGAAACTATGATTATTTGAATTCAACTCAAGGGCTTAGGTGCAAATAAGCACCATGGTTTGCTGCCTGTTTATTCCAAGCGGTTGCCGTGGAATTTGGCAGTTAATGCAAACCTGGTCCAATTGCAGAAAATTAAAGAAATAAAATACGTGAATGAATGAACTGGACTTCCAATGTGAAGATGGGATACCTCACAGGTATAAATGCATTAATATGGTTAAAGCACTTACAAAAGTTCCCAGTTCAAAGTAAGTAGCATATGAAGAATTAGCAGTTATTGTTAGGGTGATAAGCCGTACTCTTTTTTTTTTTTTCTCCTTCTGCCGCTTGCAGTATCTTACAGGATGGGACACTTATGAAATTTCTGGGAAGGATGATGTAATGATTGAAATTGACAAACCAAAGCAACAGGGACGATCGATAGTAGAAGAAAGGAAGTTGAATCAGAAGGGAACCAAGGAAAGCAATAGGGAGATGTCAGCTGCAGTAGGGAGACGCAGGAGGGACATCTCACCAGGGGGTGACTCCTTAGAACTTCAAAATGAAAACAATGTGAAACACGGACACTTTGATTTGAGAAGCATACTGCCATCTGACCACATAGAGACACCTGAAATTCTTCAAATCTGTTGACACTGCTCAGTTTTATATTTTGGTGGACTCATTTTAATTTTCATTTCTTTAAATGTTCCTTCCATGTGCAGATGGAATAGTATCATATCATTTCTTTTGATGATATCTGAGCTGGGAGGACTTAAGAAACTTCAATTCCTGGGAACTAGCAAAAAGAAATCTGCTATATATTAATATATTAATCTAAATGTCACTCTGCTATAGAACCTTCTGTTACTCTTAAAGCCAATGCCTTTAAATATTACTTCATAAATTTTTGACTCTTCATGATTTTCTAAGCAACTTTCTACCTTTTATTTTACTTAACCTGATCTTAAATTTGTTCACCAGCTCTCCTACATATGCAGAGGAGGCCAAACTCTATAGGTAACAAGGAGAAGTTGATTTGAGAATAATTCAAAGTGACTGAGTAAAAATTAATGAAACCTGTTCTCTGATGTCATCAGCAAAGAATCCCAATTATGAAGTACGTAGTTTTGGTAAGGGAAGCTAAGTTTTAATCCAATGAATGTATTTAGACTAAAATAATAAGATTATAATTTTGCCTGTTTGCTATTGTCATTTTAACGCTTCCTAAAGGCCTTGAAGTCAGAGCCGATATAGTGCTTTGAGGCTAAAATGAATAGTGTTTGGGCAAAACAAAACATGGTAAAATGCAAAATATTCTATTATTTGTTGTATTTTCCTTCATAG
>PVKY010015753.1:0-10059 GCA_004027775.1 Bradypus variegatus | reverse complement strand
CAAATGGTTTCACACCCACAGGAATGCAGATTAAGATTGAGAACATGTCTTCTCTTAGGGTACATAATTCAACCTACCACAGTCAGCTCTCATCCCCTGGACTCAAATCCTCCTACAGATCTGTGGGCAGAAAGAGGAAGCACCAGGCACTCCCTGGCCCCCTTTCCAGGTTTGATTGTTTGGCATTGTTGAAATCCAGCCACGCCTGAAGCTGATTCCCCATCAGGACGTACATTCCATGAGGACAGGGCTGTGGTCTGTATTGCTCACTTGCTCACTGCTGTACCCCAGTGCTTAGAGTAGTGCTCAGTAAATAGCAGGCACTCAACAATATTTGTTGATGGAATTAATAAGCAGTTACCTTAAACAAAATTATTATATTTATTGGAATTATATGGGTAGATGATAGAATCTATGGAAAAGCCAAATTCACATTTCAGAAAACACAGAAACTAAGACAATTCAGAACCTCCTAATGACAAGACTAATGGTCTCCCTTCTGGAATCTTTGGAACAAACTGGCTCCAGGCATCTTCCATCTTTGAAGCACAAGAAAGAGCAATGGATTTGTCACTGCTTGGGCCAAGCACAGAGGACAGCAGTTGAACACTGAACCAACATAAGAGGCTATGTCCCTGTCTCCATAAGAATGCATTCAGCTAAAAGATATAAAATTTCCACCCAAAAGTGACAAACAATAATAGTTGAATTTATTGGGGGCTTTCATATATTACCCTTGATTTCCTTACAACAACTTCATGAGGTAGGTTTTATTATTATTACCATTTTACAAATGAGAAAAACTGAGATATACAAGGCTTAAGTCCCTGCACATAGGAAATAACTGAGCTGGGTTTCAAATCTGGATGCCTGATGCCCGACTCCACGTGCTTACCCACTGGGCTGTGAGAATGGCCAACACTTAAATTGAAGGTATACGGGCCTTTTCTACATTTCTTATGAATATTAGTTTCATTCTTATAGCAATACTAGACATCAATCCTAGCTTGAAGGCAATACTGATAAAAACTGGCCACACATCCCAGGTCTCCTTCTGGAAACTCAGTACGGAGATGTTGGCTTTTTCCGTAGACGGTTCCTGTGTCCACCGACTACCTTCACGGTGGGTCAGAAAGCAAGAATCAGGGTGTCCATCCCTCGTCAGTGCAACAGAAGAGAACCAGGGCCTCGTTCCACGCAGTCCCTCTCGTGGGGTGAGAGCAGGTGTCTGCTGTGCAGCCCGACACTTGCCACGGGTCGGGTGGGAACACCAAACAGCATCTGTCCAGATGAGGAAACTTGGAGCTCATTCTCCACAGGAGGTGACTGTCGGGCCGGGTTTTGGATGATAATGAGGGATTTGCTGGAATGTGGCAGAAGAATTTAAGGTTTGCTATAGAGTTGGTGTTTGGGAAGGAGAAATGGAAATGGGTAAAGGAACAGATTTTGTGAAGGGTTGGAGGTGAGAGATAGCAAGATACTCAATGGAAATTCATCTGGACCAGGACTCAGAGGACTCAGAGGATGGTAAAGGGTAGATGGGCCCAAGTCAGTAGAAGGCCCAGCCACAAGGGCCTGGAAGACTGGCTAAGGGATTTAGAAATTCCCCCTGGGGAATAGTGAAGCAGTGACATAGCATGATCAAATAAATATGAGTGTTTCTGGGTGAACAAAATGTGGTACATATGCACAATGCAGTATTATTAGCCCATAAAAAATGAAGTTATGAGAGAAGCTGCAACATAGCAGAAACTTGAGAACAGTATGCTCAGTGCACTAAGCAAGACACATTAGGACAAATATTGTGTGATATCACTTATAGGAGATGGCTAGAAATAGCAAGCTTTTATAGATAGAAAGTAGGTTTATCTTCCCTCTGCAGCAGTGGTTCTCTTTCATAACCATAGTAAGCACCAGAAATTTAGTATTGATACATTCCTATCATCTGACATGTGGTTCACATTAAAATTTCTTTAGTTGTCTCAATAATATCCTTTGTAACAGGGTTATTTGATCCCGAGTTTAGCCTGGGATACCACATTGCATTCAATTGTCATGTTTCTTTAGTCTCCTCTGATCTAGAACAGGTTTTTTCTTTTATGACATGGAGCCTTTTTGTTTAACTGTTCCGTCTTGGTTTTGAAGACTTGAGTCAGTTTGGTAGATTCAGGCTAAATATTTTTGGCAGGAACATTACTTTGATGATTTGGGGGCCCTTTTTGGTACAACACATCAGGAGGTGCATGATGTCAGTTTAAAGAGGTCAACTCTTGATCTGTTAAAAATTCCATTCCTTGTTCCATCAGAAAAGAGCTCTCCTCTTTTCTATCTCTTTTGTCTCGTACTCCCCATTTCTCTCTTCTTCATCATCACCCTCTCCATCACACTTTGGTCCCTCTTCCCACCATCTAACCCTCTTCTCCTTGACTAGTTTCTCTTTGATTATCTACAATGGTCTCTTCTCTTACATCTTTGTCTGGTCTCCTTGTCTCCTCACTCTCCTTTTCTTTCTTCCTCATCAATTCTTTTTTCTTCTTCTTCTCTCTTCTCCTTTATGTCTCTTCTCCTTTGCCTTGTCCTCGTCTCTATCCTTTTTCCCCTCTTCTCTCCTACCACCCTCTCCTCAGGCTCTGAACATAACCCGTTACTCACTGAACATCCATTCCTCCTTCTCCCTTCCTCATCAACCTTGATTATCTTCAGGTAGTAATGTATCCAGTCCTGGGGGATGACTTTAAATGGTTCAAACCTGTCACAATAATCTCATTTACCTTTGGCCGGTTTGTCTACAGATGGTCATGTGACCCAGTTATAGCAAATGAGACAAATGACAAAATTTGCTGGAAGCTCTGGGAAGGTTCTTGCTCCCTGATATGTGATGAGAAAGATGTTTTGGCTCCTTGCCTGCATCTGTCGTGCTTTTGGTCATTGTCATGAGGGTTGGTGCTGCTGCAGTCTTCTTATGACCCCAAAGGAAACCATGAACAGCCCACCAAGGATGGAAACTGGGAGAAAAATCCTTTGTTCTTGATGACATCAGTGCATCACTGAACTATCTCTGGAATCACCTACATCTGCAGTTCTTATTAAGGAAGACAAGTACCTGCATTATTTAAGCTATTTTTCTTTGTATTTTTCTGTTACTTGCCGCCCAAATCATCCTTGTACAGTGACGACTCAGGAAGGAAAGGGATGGTATGAAAAAAAGGCTACGGGTCTCTGCATCAAAGTTCTAAGTCATTGTTCTGTTTCTCTCCCTGACATATGGAAGATCTTGGATAGCCACTCAACCACACTGGGACTCTTTTCCTCATATGAAGAATGAAGGGATGAACTGCAAGGCTCGACTCACTGATTCATCTATGATAGGCTCTAACAGTCAAAACTCTTTTCTCTGCAGGGTCTTCCTGGAATTCTTATTATGCACCAAGTTCGTCATTCCACACCTGCATGAGTCAAAGCCAGCTCACCTGCGACTTCTCTGGTGGGTGGAGCCACAGAGGTAGGTGTGGGATGAGGGGAGGGAGACCAGTTAGGAAGTTACTGAAGGTATCCAGGCAAGAAATGATGGAGGTGGAAAACGTGGAGATATTTGGGATATATTTTGGTCACAGCAAGTATGACCCAAACCCAACTCAAATAAGCTTAAGCCAAAAAAGAATTGTTTTGGATCATGTAACTGGAAAGAATGTGGAAGTCATTGAGTCAATGCGAACTTGAAAGGAGTGTAACTGGAAGAGCTAGGGATCCACACTTCTAGATCTCTCTGTCTTGTTCCCTTTCTTTCTCTCTCATTTTTCTCTCTCTCTATCTCTGTCTCTATCCATATCTGCATCTTTTATCTCCCTTTCCCACCTCTCTACCTATCTCTGCTTCTGTCTGTTGATTAGAAATTTCTCACATCCTAGGCATAAAGGAAGGCTGCCTTCAACCTCAGCAAAATGAAGAGCTTCTTTCCCCAGAGCACCTTTCAATCAATCCTGGTGAAGAACTCTAATGAGCTGTGCTACCATCATTGCCCACTATGAGGAACATTCAACGTTGCCAGGAGATGGGAGGCTGGGATTGGCCAAGTGGGGGTGTTCTTGGTCTTTGTCCATGTTTTGGTGGGTGTGGACCCTTTGTGAAGAAGATCTCTTCAAGATGTTACCTTAGTTAAGGTGTGGCCCAACTGAGTCAGGTTGGACTTTAATCCAGATTATCGGAGTCCTTTAAAAGCAGAGTGAAAGTCAGACAGGGGAGAGAAGCCACAGGAGCAGCCAGAAGCTGGAATTCAATGGAACCAAGAAGAGAAAGGAGAAGATGCTGCCATGTGCATTGCTATGTGATAGAAAAGCCAAGCACCAAGGATAACCAGCAGCCAGACCCAGGTTATGCCTTGCTGATGCCTTGATTTTGGACTTCTCCTAGCCTCAAAACCAGAAGCCAATAAATTCCCATTGTTTATGCTAACCCAGTGCTTAGTATTTGCTTTGGCAGCCAGGAAACTGAAACACATGCAGCATTGCAGTTGGGGGGTTGCAGCAGAGCACCGTCACTCAGAGTCCAGTGGGGCTACCAAGAATGGACACCGGTGGTGGAGGCACAACCCATGCTTCAGTTTACAGGGTGGCAGCTGGTCTTGAATTCCTAGAACCATTTAGAAGACACCATCCCATTGGCCTCCAAAGCTCTGCTAGAGATATGCAGTGATGTGCAAAGACACAGGAAAAACACTATGCATCATAGGAATATTTGAGACATGGAAATATAGTTTTATACCAAAACAAGCATGAATCTATTATGAGACCATCCCCAAGGCTCTTCATGTGGTTGGTTCCTTCTTGTCATTCAACTCTCACCTCAATGTCATCCCCTCAATGGGCATTTCCTGATCACCCTGTCTAAAATGTACCCCCCTTAGCCGTTCTCTGATGTCCTGTTTTGTTTCCTTCTCAACACTCTCTGAAACCATTCTTCCCTTTCTTCTTTCCTTGTTTACTCCAACTCATCCCTGCATCTCAGCCCACACATGGCCTCCTCGAGTTAGATCCCCCGAGGTTTAGGACTTCCACATGCCACACATCTCTCCATTGGAATGTCTCTCTCAATTACATTTTCATTTTGCTTGTATGGTTGTTTGATTATGTGCATCACCCATTGGTGTGTGGGTTCCATGAATATTTTCCTAGCATCTTCAAACATGTAGAAATCTTGAAACTATTTTGTAGTAGACACCCATATGCCAACTATCTAAATTCTACAATAAACATCTTAGAATATATTTTACTATGCCATAGTATGGCATACTTACTATACTGTACTTTATACTCTAATCTCATCTCCTATATTATACTATACTTATCTACCCATCTATACATCTATTTACCAATCAATCCATATTATTTGTTGATGCATTTTAAAATAAGTTGTAATCATCAGAACATTGCTCCCAGTATTTCAGTATGTATGCCATTAACTGGAGTTAAATATTGTTTCTAGTTTATTTTTCCTTTGGAGGTAAAGATCACCTTCAACAAAATGCATAGATCTTCAGTGTACCTTTTGATAAGTTTTGACAAATGCATACAACTGTGCGACCCCAATCACCGAAGAATTCCCCTCATATCCCTTCCCAGTAAATCCCAGTCCTCCATTTCCCAGAGGCAATCACTGGTCTGATCTTTTTCCCCAACACAGATTAGTTTTACCTTTTCTAGAACTTCATGTGAATGAAAACATACAATATGCACTCTTTGGTATAAGACTTCCTTCATTCAGCGTATGTGGTGTTTTTTTTTTTGGAGATTTTTCCATGTTCTTTCATGTATCAGTTACTTGCTCCTTGTTATTTTTGAGAAATATTCCATTTTATGTGTCTTCCATCCTTTTAAAAAATCCACCTATGAATAAAGCTGCTATGAACATCTTTTAAAACTAATTTATTGAAGCATAATTTTGATACCATAAAATCCACCTATAGTAAGTATACAACTCAATAACTTTGTGTAAATGTATGAAGTTGTACAATTATCACTATAATCCAGTGGGATTCCAAAATTCCCTTGAGCTTATTTATAGTCAATCCCAATTCCAGCCCCCAGTCCCAAGCAACAACTGATCTGCTTTCCATGTCTATAAATTTGTCTTTTATGGGCATTGCATATAAATGGAATCATGCAATATGTAGTCTTTTGCATTTGGCTTCTTTCATTTAGCATCACATTCTTGAGTTTCATCCATATTGTAGCATTATCAGTACATTATAATTTTCTTTATATTGTTGAATAATGTCCCTTTGTAGTAATACAATACATTTTGTTTTTCCATTGTCAAGTTGGGGGCACTTGGATTGTTTCCAGTTTTGCCTATTATTGATAATGTTGCATGAACACTTGTGTTTGAATCTTTGTGTGGGCAGATATTCTTATTTGTCTTGGGTAGATGCCTGGGAGTGGAATTGCTGGGTCATACGCTAAGCTTACACTTAACTTTTTGGAAACTACCAAACTGTTTTGCAAAGTGACTATATCACTCTACAATCCCAGTCGCAGTGTATGAATGTCCCAAGTCTTTACTTGCTTTTTGTTGTGATGGACATTCTGGAAGAAGTCTTTGCATGAGTCTTTGCCTGTGTTCATTTCTCTTGGGCAAAAAAAAAATACCTAGGAGTGGAATGGCTGGGTTATAAAATAGGTGTATGATTAACTTTATAAGAGACTGCCAGCATCAACAACAGAATGGATAAATAAATTGTGGTATATTCATACAATGAGAATGAGAATGAACAAACTTTTGCTACAAGCAGCAACATGGTGCAATCTATAAATATAATGTTGAGCAAAAGAAGCCAGAGAAGGCTCTTGAAAGTGCTTTCTATATGACTGTCTTTATTTACTTGCTGTCTGTCATCCCCCACTGGGTTGTAGGCTCGGTGCAGACAGGGCCTCTGTCTTATTCACTGAGGTCCGCTTGCCTTCAAGAAGGTTTTCACTGGCACCAGATGCGCAGTTGTTGAGTAAACCTGGGAGCAGGTGGGGCTGCTATGAGAGCTTAGGTATAATTCCCCATTTTCCACTGAAGGTGGACCCATCATCCAATTTGGCAAAGATCACCCAACACCCTGCCATATGTATTCCCCACATAGCTTATCCATCTGTCGTGTACGGACGCCCTTGGCTGTGGCCAGAGCAATGACAGTCAATTCTTGGTTCTCTTATTTGACCACAAGCAGCATGGGCCCCCTGCTCCTGGACACACCACTCTCCCTGGTTCCCATGCCCTCACCAGTTGCTCCTTCTCAGCCTCCCTTGCTGATTCCCAGTCTCCTCCCCAGCCAGCCCTAGGTTCCATCCTTCACGCTTTTACTCTCCACTATTCACACATTCCTTTGGTAACAGCATTTGCTTTTGATCTTACATGAGGCCTTGGCTAGCTGTTCCCTCTGTCTGGAATTCCTTTCCCCCAGATACCCCCTAGTAAACTAATTCTCTCGCCTCCTTCAGTCTTTGCTCAAACGTCACCTTCTCACAATCTCCCCAGTCATTCTTTTTACAATCTCAACCAGTCTCACCTCCACCTCTGCTTCAGTCCATCATCTCCTTACAAAACTCATCACCTTGATTCAAACTGTATGAATTACTGACTTAATCTGATTCTTGTATTTCTCCCCTGTAAGTTGCACGAGGGCCAAGATCTTTCCTGTTTTATTCATCATGGCCCTTGCACATTGTAGGTGTCCAATAAATATTCATTAAGTTAATCAAGGGCCAAAGAATGACAGCTGTTTAGCATCTTCTGCACAAGTCTCTCAAAATCCACTAATTATCCTTTATTCCTAACAATCCTCCTCTGAAGAATTTTTAACTCTCTGCCACAGCCTTGAGTTTACCTGTTATAGAACACGCCACATTGTATTTTAAAAAAAAAAACTTTATTTTTAGAACAGTTTTAAGTTTACAAAAAAAATTACAAAGATAGTACAGAGTTCCCATATCCCTCCCCAAACCCAGTTTTCCCTATTATTAACATTTTAAATTGTGTGATACATCTGTTACCATTAATGAACTCATATTGATAAATAATTATTTACTAAACTCTGTACTTTATCAAGGTTTCCTTAGTTTTGACCTAATGTGCTTTTTCTGTTCCAGGATCCCACATTACATGGTCATCATGTCTCTTTAGACACCTCTTGGCTGTGAGGGCTTCTCAGACTCCTGGTTTCTGATCATCTTGACCATTTTGAGGAGGACTGTCCAGGTTTATTGTAGGAAGCTCCTCCGCTGGAACTTGCCTGATGTTTTTCTCATGATGAGACTGGAGTTATGTGTTTGGAGAAGGAAAACCACAGAGGTCGAAGGCCATGTTCAGAACTTTGTGTTTTTATCTAGGGTCTATTTCTAATTCTCTCAAAAGGAAAGATGCCGATTGTTGCAAAGAGAGAGCTCACGTGTGGGGTTGGGTTCTTCTTAAGAGCATGGGCCATGTTTGGCCTGTCTACAAATCTCTGATGCACAGGCTGGGTCTGTGTGGTGTATGCTCAATAAATATTTGAAAAGGGAAGGAAGAGGAGAGGGAGATGGAAATCGTGCAGCAGTGGCTGGAGCTCATTATCATTCATTCCACTCAATATGTCTTTATGTCATGTAAGGTCCTGCTTGCTGGAGATACAGCAGTAAACAAGTCAGACAAAAATCTCTGATCTTGTGGACTTCCTGTTCCAATGGAGGGAGACTGATTATAAATCAGTATATTGGGGTTTCCAATCCCAACACTGCTGATGTTTTCGGCCAGGTCATTCTTTGTAGTAGAGATTGTTCTGTGCATTGTAGAATGTTTAGCAAAATCACTGGCCTCCGTGGCCTCCTCACCTCATCCCGCCCGCGTGCAGCCCGCTGGCAGCCCGCGCGCCCCTCCCCCGTCTCCATTCCAGCCCACCGCTCCTGGGCAGGAAAGTGCAGCACAGGCCACGAACGCGGGCCTAGTGTAACCAAAAAATAAATAAATCCAAAGATAAAAAACAATTTTCTAAGCCACGTCACTTACTTAAAAATTTCCCTCTCCCCTAACAAAAAGTAACCTTATTTCTCCATTTAATGACAGATCAAGCAAGCCTAACTTATTTAAAACCATGTTTTCAAATGCTCTAATCCATGTCTCATGAGCTAGACCCCCAGCTCTGTGCTTATTAGCTACCCAGAAATCCTTCCTACAGTACCAGGACTTAAAAGTTCAGGTGGAAACATCTGCTGCAAACACCAAACACCATCTGAGTTAAGGTAACTTTACAATGAAGACTTTACCTGTGCTGGGTAAGTGTGTAATTTTTTGTTTATTGTGTTCACTTTGCTTTCTTTTGTTTCAATTAGTCTATTGTGTAATAATTAAGTTAATCCAAGGGTCCTTACAAAAACCTAAAATTGCTGAGAACATCAAAAGTAACTAATACAATTTAAAAATCAGCAAAAGTGCAAATTAATTTACCATAAAATAGAAAATGGCCCTTATTACCATAGTTTGTGTTCTGCTTGTCACTTGTTTGTCTTAATTACTGCCTGTATTGTATCTTTATGTCCGAGCATCTTCCAAATTAATGTAAAAACTTATTAACCCTTGCTCAGCAAAAAGCAGTTACAAGAAAAACCTCCACCCACTTCCCCCTTTATAGAAGATACTCACAAGATACCATTTCTTAAAAATAATAAAATGTCTCATAAAAAGGAAAAATTTAATTGCTAAGTAAGTCTAAGTAAGTAAGGAATATTCAGTAAAACTTTCTCTCAAATTTTCATTCTTTTCTATGCAATATTTAATAAAACTTCCTCTAAATTTTTCTTTCATTCTTTTCTGTGCCTCTGCAAGCTATTCGATTCCCCCTTATGGGGCCAGTAATTATCCTTATATTAATTTTCCTTTTTGCTCCTTACCTCTTACAATCTCTAATTAAATTTATCAGTAGGTCAATAGCGGCCGTAACTAACCAGCAAAACTCTGAAAACATACTCCTGCTGCAAAGAGAAATTGAAAATCTGTTCCTGCCACAGCAAAAGCCTCACTACCAGCTGGTTCCAGCAAAAG
>PVKY010015752.1:0-10076 GCA_004027775.1 Bradypus variegatus | reverse complement strand
TGAGATAAGCTTAATAAAGGAGACCAGGACACCCCCAAGGTTTTTGCTGCTTTCAGACCCTGGCTGTGATGGATTAGAAAGGCAAGCCCAGGTCACTCTGACGCTGAGGCTTATTCAGTTTGCTTGTAGGAAACCTGAGCCTTGAGTTCTGATACTTTTGGAGAGCTTGGGTTATTCCTGAATTGAGCCGGGGCTCACTAGCAATTTGCTCCAGGGCTACTGATGGCCTGTGTGTGTGTGGGTTTCAGTGTCTGTGAAACATGTGGCCAAAGTGTAAACATCTAAACGAGTTCTTCCCTTCGGAGAGCTCTCTATGGGCTTCCCAATTTCAAGTCCATTGGTGCTGCCCTTTGGAACCACCGTCATAACCTGTGGCACTCTCTGTTGACTACTTTATCATTGGCAAATCTGTGTCATTGAAGGCGGGGTTTGATAGAAAAAGAAAACATGGTTTGGAGCCGTGCCTGATGAGCTTTCAGGATGAGTAACCCTGGCTCATCTCTCTCTCTCTCAATTCCTCCATATGTGTGTGTGTGTGTGTGTGTGTGTGTGTGTGTGTGTGTGTATATATATCTGTATATGTATGTTCACATGTTTGAATATATATGCACATATATATGTGTACATATGTGAAATCAGCTCATTTAACTTTACTTCATATTACATACTACAAAGTGAAGCAAAATGAGCTGATTTCACCTTGTGCCTCTCTAGGCAGTTCCTGGAGTTGTGGGAGTATTTTAAAAGATGGGAGGATTATTGGACTAAGTGGAGAGCTTCCCAAGGAGGCCCCTGGTTAGGGAAAACACCTTGCATTTGCACGTCCATGCCTGGTAAATTCACTGCAGACCTGAGATGCACACCCATGGGTACAGGCACCCTCGAGCCTTGATGCCCATCCACGGCTTGGTTTTCTCTGTGTGCTTTGACCGAACCTTGGTAATCCCTGACTGCCTCCTTCTTCACTGCCAGATCCTCCCGACACCCTCTTCAGCTTCCCACCTCAGGGGACTGAGGAACACACACTCAGGAGAGAAATCCGCTCTAATAACAATCCATTTGTTTCAAGGCCAAGTCAATTGAAACTTACCTGTGGTCTGATGGGTGAGAACATTATGTTATAGCTATTAAGACCCCAGGCCTTGGCATCAAATAAACGGGGCTCACATTCAGCTCAGCCACTCCCTGGCTGTGTGGTCTTGGATCCAGAATTTTCTCCTCTGCATCATGCAGGTAAGGAAGGCAAAAAGTTTTCCTCCTAAAAAATTAGGAAATGTTAGTATATTACTAACCCTCTGGAGGGCTGAATGTTCTCTTTCCTTCCTTTGAGGAGCCAATCATGCTAATTAAGACAGAAAAGCCTGAGCTAAGTTAGGCAAATCCAAGAGAAATTCAGCTCTGGGCAAAATGATTCTGTGAATGGAATTTTACTGTATTTGAATTCCAGGGCATGCCAAGGGCAGGTGGGCAAAAGGGAGGGGGTTGGTTAAACCTTCCCAGACTGGTGCTACCCATGGGGGCTTGGGAGCTTTTGACATGATTGATGGAAGCTGGGAGGTATTCTCATCCTAGACTTTTGTTATCAGTCAGGACTCCGGTGGCAAATGACAGAAAATACAAATGCTCAACCTCAATTTTGGAAGAAGTATCCTGGCTCATGTTACTGAATGTTCCAGGGGCTGGGGTGGCTTTGGATGCAGGCTGGTTCAGATCCCCAGGAGCTCTACCTCTCTCCCCCAACCCCCAGTTTCTCTGTCTCCACTCCTATGGTGTTGGCTCCATGCTCTGCTCCTCTGGACCATCAGAGGTCTGCAGCAGCTCCACTGCCTACAACTTCTTTCATCTGTGCCCCCTGGGGAAGAGCAGGCATCTCCTCCTGGCCTCGGATGGGGCCCGACCAGCTTGGTTTGTATCCCATGTGTCCTGAACCAATCACTATGGCTGGGAAATGCAGAATGCTAACTGGCTCACACTGGGGTCTTGTGCTTCACCCCTTGTTCTTGGGTGGAGCCTACTAGAAGTCCAGGGACTGAAGGATACGAGAGCCGTTTCCCAGGGGGGGTCAGGATATAGTTGCCAGAAGGGTGACTAGATGCTGGGTAGGAAGAAAACAAAACAAAGCCAAAACACCTAGCACTATATGACTGGCCCTAAGTGCTTTATCATCAGGAACACTTAATCCTTACAACCACCCCATTTTATAGGTGAAGAAGCCAAGGTTCAGAGCAGCTGGTAGCTTGCCTGAGGTCACATGGCCACAGCCATCAGCACTAGCATTTACCCTCCTGCCTTCTGGCTGTCCCACCTGCTCTTTTGTGGACTGTCCATCCCATTGCCAATTTGCACCCTCCTCAGAAGGTGGGTTCCCGAAGGAAATCCCAGGTCGAGTGGCTGTGAGCTCCTTAATTTTGGGTTCAGTATGTTAAAATTATTTTTTTTTTATTTTTTACTCACAGTATAAAAATATGGGTGGAATCCTTTTCCTGAGCTGTTCCCCAGGAATTAGTACCATTTCCACAACAGAGAGAGGCTCTGCTCCCTGCTGGTGGGGCTCTGACCCCCTCTTCCCACCCTCTCTCCTCCCCTCCCCATCTGCTTCCCTCCCCAGGTAAACCACGGAGACAAGTCAGAGCTCCCCACCAGAGGCCTCCCACCCACTCTATCTTTTTCTCTCTCTACCAAAAGGCCTGTAATTAGGAAACATTAGCAGGCTCAAAACAGCTTTCATAGCTGAAACATCCTCCATAATTGCACTCAGCAGTGCTCTTCCCTGGCTATTAATGTCACTTTTATGAAGCAATGAGGAACAAAACACCCCGAGGCGCTTAAAACATTTTTATATAATACGCATCTTTTAGGAATGGAAGTTTAAAATCACCTGCCTGACGGAGACAGTGATAGACAAAAGGCATGGGGGGCTCGGGAGGGGAGTCCTGGAGGCGGAACCCTCGGGGAGGTGCCAGGCAGGACCGTGGGGTTGAAGACTCTGCGAGAAGAGACGCCAAGGCCCAGCGGGCTGGGTAGAGGCGGGACAGTGCACCCCCAGGGCAGGGGATCGGGCCCGCTGCCTTCACAAGGGCAGCCTTCTGCCTGGCTTCAGGGTTTGTGGGTGCTCTCACCCAAGGATTTTGCATGAGAGCTTTATTGTGGGCAAGTGTATGCATTTAATAAGGAGGTGAATGGGATGTCTGGGAGGACCAGTGTCACTGAGTAGGATATTAATTAATACTCAGATCTCAGAAATACATTGGGTATGGCTATTAATGTGTGTGTTGGAGGAGAGAGAGAGAGAGAAAGAGAGAGAGAGGAGAGAGAGAGAGAGAGAGACTGAGAGGAGCATCTCTAATTTGCTGTAGTAAAGAACAGTTGAGGAGGTTCACCAGACCTTTACTGTCTGACAAATTTATTTTCTTGCACTTAGAAAGGGCTCACAGATTCATTCATCAGCAGAGCAGGAGACATTTCCTTCCAGAGACTCCAGGAGGGAGCTCTGGAGGTCCCTCAGCTCACCTTCCTCCTCCTGAAGTCAGGCTTAACCCACGTTTGACTGGACAGACAGGTGTCTTGCCTCATCTCTAAAACCTTCTCCAAGAAGGCAATCCCTCACTTGTCCAAACCCTGGAAACCTTTCTCCCAATAGGGGAGTATTTGAGTATTTGAGCTGAGGGCCGATTGCTGGATCCTGGATTTTCTCAAATTAAAGGCATGACACCCTCTACCCAACCCCCTTCCAGCTATGACACCCCCTCCCCTTTCACTGGGGACATCAGAGAGCAGAGCTGCAGGTGGCACTCAGGGTGGAGGAAACAGGGCTCCTGACCCGGGTACCAGGACGAGGTGAGGTGGATCAGCAGGTGCTCGTTGCCCTAGGGGTCTGAACGCACAGCTCCTTCAAACTGGCTGCCTTGGCGAAGGAAGAGTGAAGCATGAGAAGGAAGGTGAGGCAGAGGCTAAAGGGCCTTGATAAGATGGAAAGGGGGAAACCATATGAAGGTGCGAGGGTCATGGTTGTCAGAATAAGTATGAGTACTCTGAACCTGGCCCCAGGAAGGAAGATCTTACCCCTTTGGGAACAGAGCAGCCCTTGATTGATGCCTTTGACCTTACCAGTGGCCCACAGCATTAGAATAATTTAGCCTAAGTCCTGCTGTACTTCTGGCACTTCTGAAACAAGCCCAGGGTTTGGAATCTGATGTCCTGTGTTCAGTTGCATTATTTGCCAAGTTTTTTAACTTCTCCAAGCCCATTTTCTGTCTCTAAGACATGGGTAATGTAAGATCTTATTTACAGAGTGCTAGAGGGGATTAAATGGTGTTTACCTTTTGGGTAAAGTATAAAGCTCAGTGCAATACCACTTGCCCTTACTAGCACTAGTGGGCAAATGAGCACTCTTGTTTAAGGGGCTTAGCTTGCATGGGACTAGTGTGGGAAATGATTGCTAGGGGCCCTGAAGACACAAGGTCAGCATTCCAGAGTTTATTGCTAGGTCATGGTTCTTGCATGAATAAGATCAGTGGGTACACCCTGTTATTAATAACAATCATTGTTTTTAATTAATAATGATGACTACTAATGGTTGCCATTGGTTAAGCACCAACTGTGTACCAGGCATTGAATGGTAACTGGATTACCTCACTGAATTCTCACCAGGACCCTGCAAGGTTGGTGGTCATTTCCCCTATTACAGAGCAGACACTGAGAGGCTCAGAGCAATTGTCCAAAGTCACAGGCCTGCTCAGGGGTGCCACTGAAATCTTCCCCAACCCAGTCTGACTGAAGAGCTCACTCTTGTTCCTGAACTCTGCCCTGAAGACCTCAGAGTCATTGTCACATATCCTTGAGAAATCAGGAACATTAGGGGAAGTTGCCCAGGTGGTTTGTGCAAAGGGAACAAGTAGGTTTTGAAAGCCATAGGCCAATGAGTAGTGCACATGGTAAGCACTTGATGAATCATCTTTAAATCAAGTTCCATTAGGGGAGGTTGCCCAGGTGGTTTGTGACATGCAGGGTCTGGGAGCACAGAGCAGCAGGTCCAGGAGGAGCCTAGAGGGGGAGGCCCTGCTCACTGAGTGGGTGAGGCTGGCCAGCAGTGGGGTCTGCCAGAGCTCCAGAGGACACAGGGAGTCCCTACAAATGGCTGGCTCCCCACGGGTGATGGAGTAGCCTGGTGGCTCTGCTGCCACTCCCACCATGGCAAATATTCTGCAAGTGAGGACTCTTGGGAAGGGAGAGTTGGGGAGGGAGACATGAGGGGGCCTAAATGAGCTGCTTTGATCCAGCCCACGACCTCAGTGTCTGTTGTGGTGACCCTCCATTTGAGATGCTTCCATCTGTTGGAATAGAGTAGGAGATGGGGGCACACAGCCACAGCACAGCCTTATCTCCATGTGCCCTGCCTCACTCATCACTCTTTCTGGTGGAGACAGGCATGTCTAGCACATTTCCAGGTATCACAAAGAACAGCCAACTTGAAAGGTGTCGGAGTCAAGATTCAGACCAATCCTGCTGGCTGAGTGCTCCGACTTCAAAGTGACATGGTCAGGGTAATGGCCTGTGTTTGCATTTAGGTGCAAAATTCATTGTGCAGCCACAAGTCAGGGGTAACACGGATGGGCAACGCTGCAGTGGTGGGGACCTTGCGCATGGTTGGCCTCATCTTCAGTGGACTTTGACTGCAGGATGCAGGTACATGAAAGGCCAGATCAAGCAAGGGCATTTGAAGGAGTGAGGTACCAGTTGCAGGGATGGTGCCCCCACTGTGCCATGTGTGGGCCAAAGCACATCTGCCATGGAGGGCTTATTCTGGTAGCTGAACTTTCAACAGGACGTTGGGGAAACTTGAGCATGTTAGGGGTGTGATCAACAATCGTGTAATTCAGAGAATGTTTGTGGACCTGAGACCCTCAACCTAGAGATGAGCTGAAGCAAAGGAAGCAAGGGAAGGAGTCTTCTTCCACAGGGTGGGAAGAAACCATCCTCTGAACTGGGTCACTCGTGGTGACCACATTCCTACCCAATCGAGGGTGGGGGACACACAGGACAGAAGTGAGGTGAGGGTGGGATCCTCTTCCCAGGCCAGATTTTCCTGCACCCAGAGAATGGGAATGAAACCAAGAGTTTCATTCCTCCTGGAAGGCCCAGGTCTTCCCTCTCCCTATGGCTGGATCTGTTGTATCCAAGACAGCTCCATATGGTCAGTCCTGGTTACAGCAGAGCCCCAGTGTGCTGCCATGGCCACACACAGTCAAACCCCCTGCGTAAGTGGAATGACTAGCCCATTTTCCCAGCTGTAATTCAGCATGATGGTCCAGCTTCAGGCTGGCCTCTGCTACACATTCTGAGCAGAAATCCTTCCAAGCCAAAGGGAAATGCCATCAGTCTCTCCCAGGGGCAACTCTGGGCTCCTCCTCTGTCAATGGAGCCCAGGTCTGGGCTGAGCCATGTTAGGCAGCTGGGGTCTGGGGCCCACAGCTCCCGCCCCGGCCTTGTTCGACAAGGCTGTGTTGGGCAGCAGTGGAGGACCATTCAATCGACAGCTTAAGATAATCACATCTGTGAGGCACTGGGATAATGACAGCTGAATACCCTGCCACTGTTGCCATAGTGACCAGCCAAGCTCTGGTTCCCTCCTTTTTTTTTTAATTCCTTCTCTCTCTTGTTTACTGGGCCTTCTTGTTACAGGGCTGGGTTGTCGGGTGGGCCACGAGTTTGGGAAATGGGAAAGAGGAGGAAAGGGGGAGGGGAGACCCAAGAGGGGCAGCCCATTATACTCTCTTTAAATACCCCAGCTGGGGGTGTTTTAAGTCTCAACAGAGACAGAGAGAAACAGTGTCTTAATCCCCAGCTCCCTATGAATTATTTAAAGGGATCTTGTCAGAAGGATGAATTTGTCACTGCTGCAGTGTCAACAGCAGCAGCAGCAGCTGTCATAATGGCAGAGGACCCCACTCCAGGCAGGGCCTGGTACCAGACACTGCTGCCTAGTGGAAGTTCTGGGGGCATGGAGCTGCCTCCCGAGGCATAAGCCTGCAGTGTTTCTCCTGGTGTCCTGGCAGAAACCTGGGGGTAAAGTGTGCCAGGATGCAACGAGATGGGTTCCATCTGGACCTTGGGCTCAGCCAGCTTCTCCCTCCATCAGTGTGGCTCCCATAGCAGTGGGCTGTTGGTGCAGTGAGTGTGCTTGACCTGGCTGGGGGGTGCAGAGCTGGCCAGGGGTCACACGGCCTCCACAGGGGTGGGCATACCCAAGGTGGTGCCGCACATAGGCTCGGTCAGTGTCCCCAGCTACCCCCACATACACACACTTGAGTAAGATGGAGCCACAGGTGCAGAAAAGACAGACAGAGTTGTAGATCATACACATCCCAGAGGGAGAACTGGGACTTTCAAGGGAAAGGAACTGACCTGTGTGTGCTCAGAGAGGCTCGCATGTGTATGAGAGCTGAAAGATCCAACAACTGACTCACTAGGTGCTTTCGGTAGAGTTTAGGCACTCTATATCCATTATCTCCTTTAATCCTCACAACCACAGAAGGAATTGTGAGCATACCTGTGTTACAGAGGAAGAAACTGAGGTTCAGAGAGGCTCAGGGACTTGACTATGGTCAACTTGGGACTTGACTCCAAACCCCATCAACTTAACTCCTGTGCAAAAGTCTGTGGTTCTGGGTTGGGTGGGGTTGCAGCAGTGTTTCCTAACCCCATTCCTTTTTTGATAAGCCCAAAATTCCCCTTTCTAGTGATCTGGATACACACCCCTTTGGGAGGCCATTTCCCCTACCATCACCAGATACATTTTTTCCCATATTTCTCCACCATTTGAGTTTCCAAAAGGATTTTATGGAGTTTTGCTCTTAGGAAATGCTCTGGGAAAAGACAATTATTTGCTTTTCATTTTCTAAGTATGCCCCTCTTCCCCATTCCTTTGCCCTTCTGCATCCCGGAGGTGTGAGCCCTCCTTGAGGTGAATCAGTGGTTTATGGAACTCACTGCAGCCCTTTCAAGGGGGTAGAGCTTTCAGAAGTGGTGCCCCTCCCGAGTCAGCTGCCCATCTCTGGGCCTGTGCATCTGGGGCTATGGTCATGACTGGGGGGGCCATTCATGTCCTCTCAGCCCAGCACTTTCTGGGAGGTAAATTAAGCATATTGGGAGGTGAGCTGGTGCTCTCAGCCCTCAGGGGAGCCCTTGAGTGAATCTGCTTTGGTTGGTTGGTGTACTAAATGGCAGATCCCTTTGGGCTTGTAGGAATTGATGCCCCATGGACTGCATTTTACATTTTAATTAGTCCTCTGGTTTGTCTAATATCCAAGCTCTTTTGGGCTTGGTCTACTGTCTATACAGGAGCTACGTCCTTGGGGTCCAGGCTGTTGGGCTGGAAGGCTTTGGTGGTGGGGGCTCCAGTCCAGGCCTGAGCAATCTGCTGCCCTGAAGAATCTTTGGCCTCCTGTAGGCTCTTATTCAGAGAGACAGCCATCCATACCAGGGGGGCCTGCAAGTTGGTCCTCAGGTATGCGCTGAATTGAACAGGGCCAGGATGTTCTGCTCTGGTCCCACAGGTGACAGTGGGTGGCAGTGACCAAAAAACAGAGACTCCCTGGGAGATTCTGGACAGTGGCAGGTAGAGGGCTGCAGGATGTCCCTTCGAGCCTGAGGAGAGGGATCTCAGCCCTTTAGTCCCTGCATTCTGCTGACCACAGGGCCAGGTTATTTATCTAAGATTGAGATGATTTCCACACCCTGATGACTCAGCTGGAGGTGGATCCTAAGGTTTACCTAATAATAAAGATGAGGAGTATGACAGTCATCACAATAATTGATGCTCAGTAAATGGTAGTTTTGTGCAAGCACAGCGCTAGATGAGATACTTACATTATCTTTTGGTTCTTGCAACACCCTGCAAAGTAAATAGTATTTTGCAAGTGAGAAAACTGAAGCTGGGAAAGTTCTCCCTGGTCACAGAACTGTGATTGACCCAGGCATGGTTTGCCTGTCCCCTGACAACCTCTCCAGCCTTACCTCCTCCCACTTCCTCCTTGAACTTTGCTTCTCTGCAGCCACACTGGCCTCCTGGCTTTCTGGGCATTGTCAGCCACACTTTCTGCTCTGGAGGTATGTACTTGTCCCCAGTGCCTGGAATGCCTGTCCCCCATGGACCCCGATGTTTGGCTCCTAAGTTTCACTCAGATCTCTGCTCAAAGAGAGAACTTTCCTGACTGCCCCACTGCCTGCTGCCATTATTTCCTTACGTGTTCTTTAATAGCAGTTAATGGTATCTGGTTTTATATTATTTTTGACCAAAGAATAATATTTCTTAGTTTGCCCATCCATCTGACTCATCAGATTTGGCTCCAATTGACCTTTGCCCATTTCTAAAATTTATTTCCACTCTGGAGGATAAAAAATGTGGCAAAGGCTCTGAAGGTTTTTCTGGAAGGCAGTATAAATGGACTCATGGGTAGGAGGAGACCCTGGTGATGGTTTTGAAGGGGTACAGTTCCTATGGATATACAAGTTTTCATAACATGTTTTACACACACACACACACACGCACACACACACACACACACACACACACAGTGAGACAGACTGCAGATAGTCAAAATTCACTGCCCAAATGTCAGCAGACACTGGGCCACCCTAGAGCAGCAGACCTGCAAGCTCTGACTTTCTGTAAGCAAGTCTAACAAATCTAAATCTTCAGAGGACCTAGAGGTGTCTTTCTCATACATCGAAGTCACAGTCTGAAAGCCTGAGCAAGTACTTTCTAATGGGTGTCATTGTTTTCTTTCTTATGCTTGTCTCAAGGACAGGTGGTCCATTTGTACCAATAGTGCCCTTTCAAAGGCTGTTAATATTCTGTTGATTGTGCCAGGCTGATTTGTTTCCTGGGACAGGTTAGCCTGGTGGCACCTGCAAGTCCCCAGGAAGCACCGGGGGCTGAGGAGGCAGAAAAGTTAAGGAACAGACCAGGGCCTTGCTCATTTATTGAGGACTAGGCACTGGGAATAACAGGTGATATCCAACATCCTAGTAAGGATGGATTTGTGTTTTGGAGCACTTAGGGGGAGTTAAGGAGA
>PVKY010015751.1:0-10057 GCA_004027775.1 Bradypus variegatus | reverse complement strand
GCGGCAACATTCACAGAAGGCAGCCGCGTGCCCGGGAGTGTGGGTACTCAGTGACAGGACCCGCGTGTAAAGCACATGGCATGGTGCCCTCACTTGATGGGGCCTGGGTTTCCCCCAACCCCAGCTGAAGGCTGGAGACCCCGGGCCACCAAGTGCAGGGCACAAGGGCATGGGATGTGGCTTCTCTTCAGGGGAGCTGGGAGGAGGCGGGACAGAGGGGCCTCCCAGGCACTGGGGGGGTCAGGAGGGGGCTGAGCATCCGTGCTTGGGAGGGACTCTCAGTGATCAGGGGACCCCTCCCGTCCTGGTGACCCAGCTCCCACGTGCATCCTGCATCCCGTCTGCAAGAATCGCCCTAAAGGGGAGAGATGGTTTCTCATCCCCACAGAGCATGAGGGTGAGAACATATGCGTGCTCATGCACAGTCATGCACACTCAGGAATGCACAAATACACCTCGCACGCTCACAGGCACACACACATGTACACGCACGCACTCACAAGCCTTGTGCACATGGACACACACACATAAACATGCACATGGACACACGTACATACCTGCACACAGATACATGCATACACACTCATGCACACTCAGGAACGCACAAATACCTCTCCCACGCTCATAGGCACACATGTGTACATGCACGCACTCACAAGCCTGTGTGCACATGGACACACACACATAAACACACACATGGACACACATGCACACACCCGCACACATGCACAGCCAGGCACAGTCATGCCCCGCCTCGGTCTCTAAGTCACAAGTCAGCATTCCCCATCCCCACTGGCCATGTGATACCGCTGGGGGTGACCAGCCACCCTCTCGGGAAGGAAGGACCTGGGACACCAGCCCACCCCGCCACAGGAGGAGCCAGAAGGCCCCTGGGAGGCCACCCTGTGTCAATCAGAGGAGTAAACTAGAGACGGGGCGGCTAATTTATTTTCACCCCTCAACCTCCAAATTAAACAGCAGGTAACAAAGAGGACAAAGAAAACGGCGTGGTTTGCGCTGCTGCGGGGCCAGTTACTGGACAGCCCCCTCCTGCTGGGTCTCCCCTCTGCCCAGCGGGGCCACACCCACGCCCAGGGTCACTGCTGGGAACCCAGGGCTGGGGCAGCCTGGGGGGGCAGCCCGGCCTCTCTCCAGGCTCCCACTGCAGCCCCCCCACCCCTGGCCTCCAGTGACTCTGTGTGGTCAGATCCAGGGCCTGTTGGAAGGCAGGAAAAAGCCTGTGCCCCCACCCATAGAGATGGGCCCCTCCTTCAGGCACACACAGGAGAGGTGGGGACCCTGGGGACCTTCAGGGGGCAGGTCGTGGAAAGAGAAGGGCCCGCAGGTCCTCTGCGAGGTGCAGGGAGGGGTCTAGAGGCGGGGGCCGGCTGCACCTGAGGCCACGGCGACAGCTGGGTGCAGGCCAGCCCTGGGGTTCACTGCCTGCTGCCCTGGGTGGCATCACAAAACCTGCCCTTCGTTCTAAGCTGGCGCCCCTGACTTAAGACCCCTTCCCCACCCCAGGAAAGGGGGAGGCTGGAGCCCATTTCCCACCACTGAGGGCAGGGCCGGGTGGGGACACAGGGCACATCAATGCATGGAGCCTTCGTTGATGATTTATTATTGTTGCTCTTGGGGGGTGGGTAGAGCACCCGGGTGCAGCTGCCCACAACCTCAGACCCTCGTGTTAATTAGGGCTGTGTCTGTGTCTGCACCAGTGTTCCCTGGGGCCCTGCAGGGCCACACTGGGGCCAGCACCAGGGGCTCGGAGAGGAGAACTGCTCGTCCCGAGGACCAGGCATGGAAAACCTGAAGCCACCTCCATGCCAGGATGGTGGACGGACAGTGCTGTGTGACCACAGAGGGGGAGAGGGGGTACCACAGGCCCCCAAACCCAGCACTTGAGCCAGACCAGAAAGGGACCCCGGCACTTCACATGTTACTCATTAATCCTGACTACAACCCCCCTGATATGGGTGCTTCTGTTGTCCCCTTTCAAAGACGGGAAAACTGAGGCTCAGAGACATCTTAGCCAGGGTCACCCAGCTAGTCTGTGGCAGAGCTGAGGTGTGACAGCCCACGTGATTAACCGCTACTTGCTACTGCCTCTTGTATGGTAATCAAGGTCAGTACTGAGGGCGCCATCTGCAGCAGGTTCTAACGGGTGAATAGGAGTTGGTAGGACAGAGGAAACAAGTTGGGGATGGGGAAGGCAATGATGTGTTCAAGAGAATGAGCACAGTAGAAGAGAGTGAGCACAGCAGGAAAGTCAAGAAATGCGCGGCACACAGTAGGCTCAACACACATCTGTTAAGGAGGTGTGGGGGAGGGGTGGTGACATGCAAGCCTGGAGGGTAGCTAAGGACTTCAGTTTTACACACCTGCCTTTGCAAGCACACACAAGCACACCCCTGCCCCCTACACACGGTCACGTCCCTGCTTTCTCCGGCCAGCTGCCAGCGAGCCACTGAAGTACCAGGGCAAGCCCTCTGCTGCCCACTGCCCGCAGCCCTGCGCATCCTTGAGGAGCCACTGGGGGGTGATTGAGAACAGGAAGGACTCACGTGGGCAGGAAGACGGGGAGGAGGGCAGATGCCCCCCTTTGTTCTAGATGTTTGTGGTTCAGGAAAGTACGCGGAGGGAGGTCAGGGGTGGCTGCCCGCTGCTGCCCCCGGTTTGCGGGGGTGGGGAGGGGGCCTGGGCGCGGCTCTGCCTCGGGCGGGGGGCCGGGGTCTCGGGGGAGGCCAGCCTGGCAGCCGCGCCGCAGCTCCGATAACCTTCAGCCCTGACCTCATTTCCCACTGAGGCGCCGGGCAATTTCTTCCAATTTTCCACATAATTAGCTGAGCGGGAGACGCTTCCCGGCTGGCGAGGGCCCGGCCTCCAAGCAGGAAGGAGCCAGCTGCCCCGGCGCCCCCGCCCCGGCCCCTCCTGTCGCCAGCGAGCCCGGCCCAACCCGCACCTGGATCGGGCGTCCCACCCCAGAACCGCCAGGCGGCCTGTGGCACTTGGTGACGGCGATGCCAGGAAACTCAGCCACACAAACCCGCCTGCCTCGGTGTCGCTGTCTGTGAGGTGGGCACGACACGAGGCGGGGGTGCGAGGCCGGCACGCAGGAAGCCCCCGGCACGGCCCGGGGACAGAAGCCACTCCCGGAACCATCCGGAAGCCTCAGCACCGACTCCTCAGCTCCCGCCTCTGCTTTCTTTCCTCGCGGTCCTGGGCACCCCTGCCCTGTTCCAGGGAACGTTCTGGGGCCCAAACCAGAGGGCTCGCCCTGAGGGTCCTGATGAGCACTCACTCCCTCACCCTCGGGCCTCAGTTTCCCTATCTGAGCAAGGGGCAGTGTCAAGCCAGGGTCATTGAAATCACCCCTTCCCTGCCCAGAAGCAGGGTCTCCACAGCCTCCCAGGGGCCCGGAAGAGCAGGGGGATCGCCTTCCCGGGGACGAGGACACTCCTGGCTGCTGTCCCTCCCCACCGCAGGGGGAGGCGCCGCGTCCTCGGGGGCCGTGGGCTCCTTGAAGCGGCTTCTCCTGATAGCAAGTGAGCCCCTTCCTCCCTCCGAGCGTGGCAGACACAGTCCAGAACCCATCATCTCATTTCGTCTGTCCAGGATCCACCGGCCGCCCTGGGCCCCCTAACGAGGACTGTGACAAATGTCTTCATGCAGAACCAGGGCACAATGCACCCCAAGAAGGCCAAGGCTGCAGGGCCAGGGACCCAGGTCCACTCTAGCTGTGGGACCTCGAGCAGGTTACTCAGCAGAAAAGGGGTTCACCCCAGACACATGCACCATGAGCCGCAGGACGCTGGATGGGGGGGCTTGGGCACCCCAACTCCTGGGCACAGCAGAGGCCCCACCGTGGCCTGATCACGAATATCGGAACCTGCCCCGGCGTTCAGTGCGACAGTGGGGGAGTGGGGCCTCCCGGGTGGGAACGCGGGCTGGGGCTGCACCACTGCCTGCACGCCCGGGAAAGCAGCTGGCCTCCCCTTCCTCAGCTGCCGAAAGGGGGTGACTAACAGGGCTGAAATGAGGGTTCAAGCTGAAAGCTGGTCCCACAGTAACGACTTGAGGAACGAATAAATCAAATACAGATTCTATTCCACCACACCAACCTACTTGGTGAACATGCAGTCTAAGTTTTAGGCAAAATTCTAATTCCTCACTCCTCGTGTTATAAAAAAATACCCCACAGTCAACTGGGGAAGGGGCTATTACTCAGAGCCCCTCCTCCAGCACAGGGGAGAGGGCCCCATACCTGCAAACATCTGCCTGTCCATCCATCTATCCACCCACCCTCCCAACCACCTTCCCACCTACCCATCCACCCATCCATCCATCCATCCACCTACCCATCCATCCATCCATCCATCCATCCATCCATCCATCCATCCATCCATCCATCCACCTACCCATCCATTCACCCACCTACCCATCCATCCATCCATCCATCCATCCATCCATCCATCCACCCACCCACCCATCCATCCACCCACCTACCCATCCATCCATCCATCCATCCATCCATCCATCCATCCATCCATCCATCCATTATCCATCCATCTGTCCACCCATCAGCGTTTACTGAGCACCAGCTATCTGAGGCACTTGGTTATAAAAGCTAAAGAGCCATATTCTCACTTGAGTCGAGAACTCACAATTACAGGTGGAAACACAATGACCATGCCTCCTCCCGGTCAGGCCTGGCGTGCAGCCACTGCGCTGTCTTCAACCCACCTGACCCCGCTGAAGCTACCCATGGCCCCATCAGTATCACCCCCTCTTAACAAATGGGTAAACTGAGGCTCGAAGCCCAAGGATCTGAACCCAGGTCTGGGTGACTCCAAAGTCTGAACTAGAAGCTTCACAGGTGCGTGTGGCACGTGCAGGGCAGAGAAGTGTGTTTTCCAGGCAGCAGTGGGGGTGACGAGCCTCCTGGGGCGGGCATAGGGGAGGGGACAGTGTCCTGAGGCTGTAACCACACACATGCACCTGCCATCAGTGAGCTGCCAGGTGCACTTCTCTGTCCGGGGCTGAGCCACCCTGCAGGGTCTTCAACCGTATCCACAAGGCAGCCTCTCGCACGCTGGGGTCAGGGTCCTCGCAGACAGGGGCCTGTGACCTTGGGTGGGCTGTGTATCCCCATTCGGGCCTTTAGCATCTGCACCTCAGAACAAGGGTCTCCACCCTCTGGGGTGACCACTGGGGAAAGTGTGGGGCCTGGTCGAGACCTCGAAGCTGAGAAATAAAAGTGTCCGATGGGCGGGGACAGTCAGGAGGCCTTCCTGTAGGAGGCGGCTAGGAGAACGAGATGAGCTGCAAAGAGAGAAGCCGGTCCAGGCCGGGGGAAAGAGGCGTGGCGGCTGTGACGGGAACGCTACACAAGGTGAGATGGATTCGGTCATGTCTGGGCCAGGGCAGCATCTGGCAACAACATCCCCCGGGCTTCTGCAGAAGGCCTGACACCGAGCTTCGTCTGGACCCCTCCCAGTGGGTGACTCTGGGCCTCCACCCAGCGCCGTTCCCACAGAACCTCCTCCCCCACTGGGGAGCTGGGGGGAAGACTGTAGGGTCTGGGGGCCCTCTGCTCTGCTCTTTGGGACTGTGCTGGGGGAGAGGAAAGCAGGGAGGACACATGGCAAGGAAACCACATGCAGCTGGGGTCCCATCGGCCGAGAAGGATGCTGGGCAAAGGGTGAAAATGTCTGTTCATTCGCCAAGCACAAGGCCCCTGGCCTCCCAGTGCAGGTGACACAGAGGAAACCAGGGATACAGGCCCTGGCCTGGGGAGCTCATGGTTCGCGGGGGAGAAGGTGTGAAGCCAGTTACCAGGAAGCTGACTCAGAGCAGGCTATCTGGGAAAACTTCCTGGAGGAGGTGACGCCTGGGATGAAGTGTTTGCCCAGAGGACAAAGGAGGGATGAGGGAATCCCAGTTACAAGAGACAGGCCTGGAACATTCCAGAGGAGGCCAGAAGGGGGTCTGGGTCGGGGAGGAGGTTCTCTGGGGGTGGCGCCTGGAGGGCAGAGACCAGCGTGTGGGGCCACAGGTCCTAGAAGGTTCTGACTCCGCAGGAGGAAGGCAGCATTCCTGAGCAGCAGCGTGTTTCCCCCCACGCCTGGCCACCAGGACTGGCTACAGGGCTCTCCCGCTGCCCATTCATGGGTCCCCAGCACCACATCTCCACTCCTGGCCTCTGCCCACAGGTCTGTCCTTCCTGAATTCTGTTAGGCACGCACCTAAAAATAACAAAATAGTACCCACTGTTCGCAACACCCCCACCTGGCTGGTGCAAGGAAGCAGCTCCCCACGCTGGCTGCACAGTGAGCACGGGGGTTTGGTGCCTTGGCATTGCCCCCGACGCGGCTCCCAGCCCGGGAGGCATCACCTCGTCACTGCGGCCCCAGGAGACCTGGCGTGAGTGGCAGAGGCCGGTAGAGGACCTGGGGCGTCTGCTGGAAGCTGCAGGGGCTTACCCCATCCCCGCGGTCCCCTGGCCCCACCTCCTCCTGCTCCCCTAGACCAGGGGTTCCCAAGACTGGGGAAACGGGCCAATTCCTCACCCTTCTTCCCTGACTTGACAAAGATTTGGGAAGACGGCTGTCGGGAAGGGGTGTGGGGAGTGGGAGGCACCTGTAACACCCCCCCAGAGCCAGGGTTCAGGCCTGGGTCAGCACCCCCAGGCCTCAGGATGGAAAGCATGGAAAGTGGGGTGAGTAGGGGGCAAAGACTGGGCCCCGGGAACATCGGGGCACCCCACAGCAGAGGCGTGGGACGCCCTGGCGGAAGCCACCTCTGTGCTTTCTGGCCACCCATGGTGTTCTCCTGGCTTGCCGTGTCGCTGCCCGCTCTGTCCCCATCTTCCCCCAGGCTTCTCTGTGTGTCTCACACGTCCCTCTCCTTGCTCTCGTGAGGAGACACTCGCTGGACTGGGGGTCACACTAAGTCCAGGGTGAGCACATCAGCTCAGGTCACAGACACAGGGGTCAGGGGTCAAGGGTCAGGGCTTGGCCAAGACTTCAACCCCCTGTGGGTGCACAGTGCGCTCTGCTCACAGACATGTGTCCACACCCAGAGGCTACGCCCCAGCCACTGATCCCCACCCTCAGAACATTTGAGGCTTGTGCAGACAGGCCTGCTGCCCCCCAGCCCCCAGCCCTCTCCCACCTAGGGGTGTGCCCCACAGTCACCAAGCCCTAACTGAGAGTCTGCAGAGACTTCGCACAGGTGTCATCTCCTCCAGGGAGCCCCCTGACGTCCCCAGCCTGTGCCAAGCTCGCTTCTGGCATTTTGTTGTCTCTATGTCCGTCCTCCTGCCACCCAGCGGCTCGGTGAAGCCAGGACAACCACTGAGACCTGACACGTAACTAGACAGAAGCGGATGGAGCTCAGAATGGAGACTTCATGCAGCCTCATCTGACACGAGGGCCCCCGAGGTGCGAGCCGAATGATAAATGGCTCTCAGGGGCCACAACCAGGACGAAGAAATTCACATGCCAGAGCCTGAGCCAACGTCATCTGAGCACCAGGCTCACGGCTCCAGAAGTGGGGTCCCGGCCCAGCAGTGAGGGCCTCCAGGGGGCCTGTGGAAATGCAGGTTCTGAGTCGGAAGCCCTGGGGAGCCCCCGGCAATGTCTCAACTAGCTCCCCAGGGGATCTGGTGCAACCCGGCACCCTAAACGGTATAGAGTAACACGCTGGGTTTCTCCAACAAGCCATAAAAGGGAAGTGTGCTGTCCTTCGACATTCCTCCTTACAAATAAACACAATAATAATAATATTAACCAGGAGCACCGTGCCAGCAGGGCCGCCGCTTCTCAGCGAGAACCTCCCTGACCGCACCGTTGGAAACTTCAACTCCCTCCTCCGGCTCGCCCCATCCCCTCCGCTCCACCCCCCCAACCACCTGCAATCACCAATTAGCTGTCACCCTCCCCTCGCCTAGAACGGTGCCTGGCACACAGTGGGTGCTCAATAAGTGTTTACTGAATCAATGAACGGAGGAACCCCAAGACTTTCACCAAACTTTCCAGCTCCTCCTACTGTATGCTAGCAGGGCCTGAGGGCAACAGAGGCTGCTGCTTGGGGAGAACCCCACTATCAGCGGCAAATTCCGTCCCCAGGCTCAGCCACCCCGGCCTTGCCCTCCCCCCCGCTGCCCGCAGTCGTGGGACTACGCCAGGCAGCAACTTCACCCGGAAACTGAGGACTTCAGGGACAGAGGAGGAGGCCACGGCGTGCTGTCCCCTGGCATCTCGGTGTGCAGCTTCGGGGACGTGACGGCGGTGTTCGCCATCCGAGAGGCCCCGGTGCGGAGACACGCAGCTCATTAGCTGTCAGCAGCGACGCCAAGGCGAGGCCGGCCCCTCCCCGGCAACCTCGCCCGGAGTCACCCTCTGCCACCGCGTGTCACATGGTAAAAGGAAATATGTGCAAAGCCGAATGGCTAACAAGAGAGGGGGCTTGGCGAAGCAGATTGCCTCTGATGCTCTCTGAGAAAAGGGGGGATATATTAAAACCATTTGAAAAATAATTTGTCATCATTAGGTTTCAGAAAGAAGCTGTTCTTAGAGAGCCTTTTGGGAGGCGCCGGCAGAGCGGGTGAGGGCCTGGGCTCCGGGTTCAAAACCCACCCCTGCCATTTGCTCCGTCTCTCCATGCCTCAGCTTTCCATCATAAAGTGGAGATAAGGGTCCCCACATCATACAGTTTTGGGGAGAACCTATGACACCACTACTTTTTAAGTGTTTAGCTCACTGGGACAGTTTAAGCTTGTCATAAGTCCCAGGTGTTTACATGCCCAGCTCGCGATGGTGCTTAGTGAGGCTAAGCCAGAACTCGTAGCCTCTCTCAGCTTCCCCATCCATGGAATGGGGTGGCAAGAGCTCCTACCCCAGAGTCATGGGAGGCTCAATGAATTAGTGTATGAAAAGTGCTTAGAACACACCAGAACAGAAGTTTGCACTATCGTGATCTGTTCGTGGGATCTGCTGGGCCCTGCCAAGACCAAAGCCCTCGAGATAAGGGAGGGCCACTCAGCCAGCCCCTCACCCTGGGCCTGTCCTGCGTCTGCCCGGGGCCCCCGTGGAAGCTATGCGTGGCCTTCGGAGACGTGGCATGTCCTCTCTGCATGGGGAAAGGGGTGCACCCCCTGCTCACCCCTGCAAGGCCGACCAGAAGCCAGGCACAGCTTTGAACACATCCGCAAATTCACTCCTTGGTTGCCATGACCACCCACTGAGCAGACGGAGAGCAACATCACACACCCCATGAGAGGAGGCCCTGGGACTCCAGCCCCCCAGCCGTCCCCGTGGGGCGTCACGAGGATTCCACAGAGGGCCCGATGGGTCAGCGCAGGCCTGGTGCCCTGGGGGAGGCAGCTTGTTGGGGCAGCACCTGCTCTTGGCCAGGCTGCGGCAGCCCAGGGCGCAGGGCTCTGGGGGCAGAAGCCAAGCACCCAGTGACAACAGGGCCCCCCACAAGTTCCCACGCCCACACACCCGCGGCAGCCTTCCTCACTACGGCCTGAAGCTGGAAGTGCCCAGGGTCCTACCCTGGGAGCAGATGAACACGTGTGGTCCACTCACACGCCAGGTGTCATTTGCCATAAACAAGTGGTGTTGGGGTGCACGCCGCATTGTGGATGGACCCGGAAAACATGTGAAGTGTCACAAGAGGCCACACACTATATGACTCCAGTGGATGCCTGGAGAGGCAAATCTACAGCGACAGAAAGTGGATTCGTGGTTGCCAGGGCTGGGGGAGAGGCAAGGGGGGTGATGCTCAGACGTATGGGGTTTATCTTAGGGTGATGGAAATGTTCTGGAACTAGCTAGAAGTGGTGGTTGTACAACATTGTGAATGTCCTAAATGCCACTGAACTGTTCACTTTAAAACAGTTAATTTTCTATTACCTGAATTTCATCTTCGTACATTATAAAAAGAAGAAACCAAAACAGCAACGAGGAAGCAAAGCTCCTGGATGACGAGAAGGTCTTACCCCCCAGGCCTGGAGGTGGGGCTGGGTGGGGCGGCTGAGCCCCGGGACCCA
>PVKY010015750.1:0-10060 GCA_004027775.1 Bradypus variegatus | reverse complement strand
TTAAAGAGCACAGAGTACATTTAGCATAATTTTTAAGGGTCCTTGGATTTCCAGAATAGTAAATAAGCATTGGCTTCAACTAAAAGTCACCAGCTGCATTAGACCCTAATTAACGGAGTCAGTCTGTCCTTTGAAGCCAAGCATTGACTTCTCTCTAGCTATGAAATTCCTGGATGATATCTTTTTCCAATAGAAGGCTGTTTCATCTTCACTGAAAATCTGCATAGCTACCTTCACCAAATACCTTAGATCTTCTGGATAACTTGCTGCAGTATCTACATCAGTACTTCCTGTTTCATCTGCTCCTTTATATTATGGAGACAGCTTCTTTCCTTAAACCTCATGAACCAAACTCTGCTTCCAACTTTTCTTCTGCAGCTTCCTCACCTCCCTCAGCTTTCATAAAATTGAAGGGAGTTAGGGCCTTGTTCTGGATTAGGCTTTGGCTTAAGGGAATGTTGTGGGTGGTCTGTCTAGCTAGACCACTAAAACTTGCTCTCTGTCAGCAATTTACTGTCTTATCATTCATGAGTTCACTTTTAATTTCCTTCAAGAACTTTTCGTTTGCATTCACAACTTGGGTAAACGGTGCACAAGGCCTACAACATTTATCAATTAAGTTTGCTGTCTTATATGGGCATGATTCCTGGTGCCCCAAAACAATTATAATAGTAACATCAAATAGATCACCGTAACAAATATAATAATGAAAAAGTTTGATACATTGTGATGATTACCAAAATGTGACACAGAGACACAGTGAGCACATGCTGTTGGAAAAATGGCACCCATAGATTTGCTCAACTCAGAGTTGCCACAACCTTCAATTTGTAAAACAACATAATATCTGGGAAGTACAATAAAGCAAAGCACAATAAAACAAGCTAGGCCTGTATTCTAAATATGCCTTAGGTCATATGAAAATGTTTAGAACAATGGTTCTCAAAATTTAATTGGCATGAATTTGGTGGGTCAAGTCCTCGATCTGAGGGCTCTCCCTTGTGAGGCTGGTGGCTGCAAGGGAGAGGTTAAGCCTACTTATAATTGAGTCTAGGATCACTGCCCCCCACCCCCACCCAGAGAGCCTCTGTATTGCTCAGATGTAGCCCCCCCTCTCTCTAAGCCCACTTTTCAGGTGAATTCACTATCCTCCCCCACTTGTGGGACATGTCACCCAGTGGTGTAAATCCCCCTGGCAATGCAGGAAATGACTCCTGAGGACAAGCTTGGATCCAGCACTGCAGGATTGAGAGGATCTTCTTGACCAAAAACAAGGTTCCAGTGACTGAAAGATCTCAAATGGAGTTGAGAGGTCACTCTGGAAGGTATTCTTATGCACTATATAGATGTCGCCTTTTAGCTTTTAGTGTGTTGGAATGGCTAGAGGACAATATTTGAAGCTGTTGAACTGCAACCCAGTAACATTGATTTATATAACTTTGTAGCTAGCACAGTGTGACTGTGTGATTGTGAAAACCTGTGGCACACACTCCTGTTATCCAGTGTATGGACAGATGAGTGGAAAAATGGGGACAAAAATTAGGTGAAGAATAGGGTGGCATGGAGCAGATGGAAAGATCTAGGTGCTCACTTTTTGCTTTTATTTTTATCTTGGAGTGAGGAAAAGATTCAGAAATTGATTCTGGTGATT
This sequence comes from Bradypus variegatus, assembly GCA_004027775.1. NCBI lineage: Eukaryota > Metazoa > Chordata > Mammalia > Pilosa > Bradypodidae > Bradypus > Bradypus variegatus. The sequence goes on along the minus strand of PVKY010015750.1, from coordinate 8,409 downwards.
AATGCACAAATGTATGATGGAGCTGTGAATAATCAGTGGTACACTGTGGATGACTTAGGGTGGGTGAATATATCTCAATAAAACTGTATTGAAGAAAAGTAAATGAACAATGGGGGAGGGGAGGGAAAGGGGATGTTTTGGATACTCTTTTAATTTTAATTTTAATTTTATTTTTTTGGAGTAATGAAAATGTTCAGATTGTGGTGATGAATGCACAACTATTTGACGATAGTGTGAACAACTGATTGTATATTTTGAATGACTGTACGTTATGTGAATATATCTCAATAAAATTGTATAAAAAATTTAATTGGCATAAGAATCACCTGGAGGGTTTGTTAAAACACAGATTGCTGAACCCCTGCTCCAGAGTTTCTGATTTAGTAGGTCTGAGAGCAAACCTAAGATTGTGCATTTCTAACAAGGTTCCAGGTGAAGCAGAGGATGCTGGCTCAGGGATCACACTTTGAGAACTACTGGTCAAGGGGACTTTTTTTCCTAAATATATGAGACTTGAAGACATTTCCCAGGTGATTCTGATTCACATCCCTTCAATTACAATTACAGCTCTATGATATCCCTCTCCTACTCAAATAAAAGTCCATCTGCTACAGGAACCATATCTGAATATTCAATTAAAATTACTAATACAATACTTTATCTAAAATTTCCCTCAAATCTCATTTATAAACTAAGTAAATTCCCTGTATATTAAATTCCAAGAGAGATCCAAAATGTGCTATAAGAGGTATCTGTTTTCAGGGATAAATTACTAAAAATTGCATTCCAAGGAAAGAACACAGGAAACAGCAGTAATTGTAAACTATTTAAAAATGTAGTGTGCTGATTTGAATCTATTATACCCCCCACAAATGCCATGTTCTTTTATTCCAATCTTGTGGGTGCAGACTTATGGGTGAGGTCTCTTGATTAAGTTGTTTGCATGGAGATGTGACCCATCCAACTGTGGCTGAGACCTTTGGATTATATTATTTCCATGGATGTGTGACCACACCCATTCAAGGTGGGTTTTGATTCATTTATTGGAGTCCTTAAGAGAGCTCAGGGGCTGACACAGACCCAGATGCTTGCAGATGCAAACCAAAAGAGTTTGGAGATGCTAAGCTAAGAGATGAAGCCCAGAGTTTGCCCCAGAGAAGCTAAGTTAGAACCCACAGTTGCTTAAAGAGAAAGCCACAGGAATCAAGCTGAAAGCAATGCAACCCAGAAGCAAAGGGCCAACAGACGCCAACCACATGCTTTCCCAGAAAACAGAGGTTTCTGAATGCCATCAGCCTTTCCTCAGTGAAGATACCTTACTGTTGATCCCTTAGTTTGGAAACTTTTATGGCCTTAGAACTGTAAATCTGTAACCTAATAAATCCCCTTTATAAAAGCCAATCCATTCCTGGTATTTTGCATTCTGGTGGCTTTAGCAAACAAGATCATGTAGCAATATGGTTAAATAAACATAGGATTGTGAAATCTAATAGTAAAATCTTATCTCTTTTAAAAGTACGTTCACAAATAGATTTGTAAAAATCATAAAATGTCTGTAAGTGAATATTTTGTTTTAAAAAGTATTTTAAAAAACTAGAGATTTCTACAATAAGAGTGTAATTGCTTTTATAATCTGTATAAAGAAGAGGAAAAAAAACAAAAATGAAATAGAAGTATAAAGTATTCTCTTGCAGTGAATCTGAAAGACTTGAGTTCACCAAAGATGAAAGGTGTACACACACCCTTCCAGGTTCAATTCTCTTTATAGACCGTAAGCGAAATTCTTGACTCTTGTGGTGTATGGTGTTGATAAATGGGTTTCTTGGTTACCAGGAATCTGGAGAGTTGAGTAGGTTCAATATGAGTGGAGCAAAGTTCAATTACTGTGGAGAATTCAGTCCATTCCCGTTCCACAATCTGGCACCTAATTAGCTTGTTGTTACATGGGTTGGAATTAGAGAAACCACCCCACTGGAAAACAATTACTGAGGCTTTGCACTAGTCTGAAATCAAGATCTGTTACGATGAGATAAAATACGTGGCAGAGATATCCCATAGATACACAAAGTATTTCATTATTAGATCTGTACATGCGATACATATTTATCTAGTTATACCTTTGGAGGAAGTCAATTCTACTTTTAAAATACTTGAGGAAAGGGAGTGATTTTCACTTTGAGCAAATGAGATTTTGGCAAAATCTGATCAATTTTATTATCCTTGTTGTAATCAATATAAATACATATTTCTTATTTTATTCACACCATAATTCCTTCCAAAGGGTGTATGGCAGAACATTTCCTTTTCATCAAATGTTGAGGACTTTGGGGTTGCCTACTTGGTTTTGTTGTACAACAAAAGCATGAGACTGAATGGGAGTGAACTGATACTCACAACGCGTGGATATCTTTGGTTAAATATATTAAGGCTGTTTAAATGGCTTAAAGAGAATATCAGTTCTCTGGATTTTAGCTTTCAGGACGGAAGTATTTTTTTTTTTTACTTACCATATTAAAAAATATCGGAAGAACAATTGTTCTCATGTTTATATAATACATTTAAGGAAGCACTACCATGCCAATTACAATATCTGGAAGATTACCAGATAATGCTTCATTGTGTCATATCTGGCTAGTCCTCTAGTATTAAGAACCGGAATAAAACAGAAGGTCATGTGATCTATAATTAATTCCTTTTGATAGGAAATCTTACAATGGACAATTTTGGAATAGGTGTTATCTGCAAACACACACACTAACAAAAAATTCAAACAGTAACAAAGTATTTGTTGTAAAACGAAAAGCAACAATCCTTCTCACCCAAAACTCTCCCATTTCCAAAGGCAACCACTGTTAACAGATTTTTTCATGTGCCTTCCAAGAGACATTCTAAAGTACACACAAACTAATGCATGTACCTTGTAATACAAATGGCATTCTTCTGTATACATTTCTGTATTAAAATGCCTTCATGTTGATTATATTTCAGTTCATATAAACTTTATGCTCTCTAATGGCTGTACCAGAATTTATTTAACAAGCCACTTGATGGAAATTTAATTATTTCAAAATTTCTATTACAAACAATGCTGAAATAAATTTAGAAATACTTCTTTGTGCATCAGTGTGTTTATTTTTGTGGTATATATTCCTGGAAGCAAAATTGCTACATCAAAGTTTTGTGTATTCTTATTTTGTTAGACACTGTCAAACAGCACTCCAAAAGAATTGAATCAATTTGCACTCCCCATGATTACTAGTGACCTTCCTACATAGCGTTTCTCAAAATATTTATTATTGACAATCTGATAGACAAAAAAGTTGTGATTTTATTATGCATATCTCATAATGATACTGAGGAATTTTTGATATGTTTGAACGTCATGTGTAACTCATTTTCTGTGAACTGCCTGTCATTTGTCCATTTTTCAGATTGAGACGTTTCTTATTATCTTCTTGAGATTTTTATGTGAAGGTTACTAGAACCTTTATTTTGTTAATTTTTTTAAATGTCATTTGCCTTTACTGCATTTTTATCGTTCAATGTTTTCTTTATGTTTTGTAGTCTAATTTTAGATAATGTTTTCCTTTTTTAAAGAACAGTGTATCTCCTTAATACTGAAGGATGAGAAATAGAAAATTAAATTTTAGTTCAATGCTGGTGAAATATAAGGAGAACAAACATTCCTGTATTTTCTTTTATAGAACAGTTAACAGAGTGTGAAATACCTCAGGCAGCCCTTTTCACTTCTGTGCTACAAATAAACATCGTGGCAATCAATATTAGGACAGAGGATAAAAAAAGGATTTTCAGAGGAAAGGGCTGAAAGAGGACATTCAAAGAGGAAGCAAATGAAGAGAACAATGTGACAGTAAAATGAAAGCCTTGTGGAAGAAAATTTTATAGTGAATGACAACTTTTATAGCCAGGAAGGAATTATTCTATATAAATTACTGACCACAAACATGCTCAGGATCTTTATTACTTTTGCTATTACAATGACATCATCCTTTCCTTATAAATATGCATATATTATAGAAATAAGGAAGAGCACATGAATATCTATAATGATATAATGCAGTCTATATTCTTACACAACCTATCTTTGAACATACTTATATATACAATTATTATTTACAAAAATGTCATAATATAATATATCAACTTGCTTGTTTTGTTTTTGTTTTAACTTATAATGTTCTTTGAACATATTTCCATATTAGAACATTTAGAGCTACCAAATGTTTTTAACTATATATTATTTCACCTTATGGATGTACCATAAATTATGCAGCCAAACTCCAATCAATGGTTATAGAATTGTTTTGAACACAGATTTTTACCTGTACACTAGGAAGCAGGTTTTGCAGGATAGATTCTAATAACTGAACAAAAATTTCCTTCCTGACACTATCAATGTTTTTGTCTTATGACAATCTTGAAATCAGCAAAATAGGCAAAAAAAATGATCTTATTTTAATTTGCAATTCTCTGATAGAGGGCCTAGAAAATTTTATTCACTGTAGCCTTATAATACTTTTTATCTAGCAAAGCCTATGCCCCTAATATATATTTTAATTGAAATCATCCCAACTATTCTCAAGTGTTTGTTCTTCTACATGAGCCAATTAGTCCAGTGAAAAAAATAAACAAAAAATTCTGTTAGGATTATATGTAATTTATATTCTTATATAAAGTATGATGTCTTTTCTTAGAAAAGATACTTATTTCTATTGTATTTTCAACTATATAGTTTCACATATACTTTTAATATATTTTCATATATGTCTCTAAGAACATTTTACCTCTTAGTAGAGTTTTAAAACTTTTTAAAATATAAACATAATTTTTAAAATAGGTCTTTAAATTTGGCATTATTTCTAGCCAAATTGAATAGGATATTTTCATTCTATTCTCCAGATTATGTATAATCTATTGATATCTAGAGGCTACAATTAAATGCAGTTGGCCACTTTGTTAACTTACTTCTCTTATTATTCCTAATACTTTTTAAGTTGTTTTCTGTCGATATTCAAGGTATACAATCATAACATCTGTAAAAAGTAATAATTTTGTTTCTTACTTTCAAATCAGAATGTTAATTTGTTCTTATGTCTAATTTAATTGGTTGGTACAGTTAACAATGGCACAGAGTGTGATGGTGAGCATTCTTGCCTTTTTTAGATTTAATACAAATGGTGATAGTCATTCATCATTCAGCACCACGCCTGATGGATGGAGGATGGATTGATGGATGGATGGAAGTTAATCATCTATTCTTAGTATAGTATTATGCAATGTAGACCACTGAATTGACATTCTGTTAAGGTGGGAAATCAGCCTGAGTGCATAGTAACTCCATCTGCACTTGTTTTGGTAGTTCCAAGTTTAAACATGTGATTTGGAATTAAAATCTCAGCTCTTTGAAATAAACACATTAATTTTATAGAACCAGTGTAAGTATACCCCCCAAGTAAATTACATCCCCCAGTTGGCCCGAACTGATGTGAGAGACGTCTCGTCTGGAACCCTCCCATGCCCCAAGCGTGTAAAAAGTTATAAAAACCTTTTTACCTCCGAGTTGGCCTGGCCAGCGTCCGTAAAAACTTCACGGAGGAAATGCCTGTGAGATTCAAGAGGAGCCGAGTCTGGAGGGACCTGTCATGACAAAGATGGCTGAGCGATGGAAGCGCGCCAGAGAGGGCTGTCCAGGGCATCGCGCCTTCTTCATAGAAAGGTACTCGAAAAAGGGGCAAGGAGAGGCCCCGGTAGAGTGCAGTCACCTCTCTGAGAGCGCGCTCACGTCGGCCAGAACCAGTCTTCCCCACCGAAAGTCTCCACCCGGGGACACTGCTGCGGACGCTGGGATCTAAGGGAACCCGTCCCCGCAGGCAACTGGACAATCACTAATCCGCTTTGGAAATGGCTCGCTACAAAACCCGCCGGGTCCCCGCTGCAGATGCGCGCGCGGAGCGCCCCAAACTTCTGCAACCACCTGAGGCTGCGGCTGTTCCTCTCGAAGTCCCTGGCCCCAAGGCTCCCGTCCTCGCGCCACTCGGTCATACTCACCGCGAGCCCTGCAGTACAGCGGCCGCTGGCGACGCGGGGCCGGGATCTAATGGTATCCGTGGAGGAATGCGGTAGGGAAAGGGGCAAGAGAGTGGAAAAGGAAGAGGAGGATTTTTCAAATCAAAAACAAAACAAGAGTGCAGCGGGGAGGGAGCGGCGCGGGACCAGGTCCGTGCACCCTGCTCTCCCAGGCACTCTTCCGTGGCGCGTGCGCGACCCAGTCCTGGCATCCCGCCCAGCCTGCGCTGAGAAAACAGCTGCCCCCCGGGTGGGTTATCCAGGAAGGGGTGGAACACCGCTGAAGTCGGTTTATAAATGAAAAAAAAAAAAAAAAAACAGGGGGAGGGGGTTGAAGAAGGGAAACAAGTTGTCACAAACCTAATATGAGGTGAACAAAAAAGGTAAGAGAAAGTCCATTGTTGCCCCTAATCCGGTTCTGGCTATAAGAAAGAGGTTTGCTTACAGAGGGATTTCTGAGCATAAACAGAAGAAAACCACTCTTCTCACAAGAGGCTTTTTAATTTGCATTTGCTCCCACCCTTGGACCCTTGGCTTGGGGAATTGGCCTTGGCAATGCAATGCTGGCAGGAAACACTCAGGCCCAAGGCCCAGGCATTTGTTTTATTTTCCACAGGATTGAAGAAGGCCAATTTGATCTTGGAATGGGCAAGGGAGGAATGCTAGGAAAAAGGAGAGGGGGGAGCAGGCTGGCCTCTGTTTTCTGACATTGGAAGAAAAATGTAACTTGTTAATTAGCTTTGTTAGGTACAATTATTTCTTTCAAACTAACAGTATTCGGGTTTGGCGTAGTCCATGGGGAGAAGCGCAGTACACTGACAGGTAGTGAGAAAAACTAAATGTTCCCTAACCTGATAGACAATCAGAAATAGACAGAAGTTAGATTAAGCTCTGAAGAGAACTTTGCAGTGTGTCACTGTAGAAGAAGTTTGGGTTGAAGAAGGCATACGGGAGTGGAGTTCTGGAATTTTCCATTGCCCTTTGTATGCAAGCTACTTGTCAGTATGAGAAGAGTTTAAAAATTCATATTGTCTTTCTCAGTAGAAATTGCACAGGTTTCTTAAATGCAGAAACAGAGTTTTACTAAAAGCATAAAACAAAGAAATAGGTTACAGCAAAATATGATATTTATTAGCTTTGTTTTTAATTCACAAAATGGGCCAAGATGTTGAGCTTATGCATACAAATATCCACAATGGCCACATGAAAGATGCCAAAAAATTCAAGAGCACACCTGACCTGTAAAACATATTGCTTTGGGTCAAAAAATTTGAAAGTGTATCAGAATCCCCAAATTACAGATTTTAAGTGGAAAACAGATCTTTCTAAAATTCCTGATCTCATGATGTGCCAATTTTTGACTACTTCAGGGACTGACAAATTCACTATCTTTTCTGTTCCATTAGAATTGGTCCATTGCTTTTTAGCTACATTTCATTCTATTATATTAATTTTATTTGTTGCTCTTATGTTACCACAGACCACTTCCAGTTAATATTGTATCACTTCACATAAAATGTGAAAATATGGAGTAATACTTTTTGATTCTTCAATCTCATGTGCCATCACTGCTTTATATTTCACACATATATGTTATAAACTACACAATATAATACTATAATTTTTGCTTAGACAGTCAGGTTTTTTTTTGAATTTTTTGTACTGAGGTTGTTCATATACCACACAATTATCCAAAGATCCAAGTATGATCACTTGCCCCTGGTACCAACATGCAGCTGTGCATCCACCACCAGAGTTATTTTTTTTTCAATTTTTAGAACATTTTTATTACTCCAGAAAAGAAATAGAGACACACAAAAAAAGGAAACCCAAATTCTCCCATACCCCTAACCACCCACCCTCCATTATTGATTCATAGTTTTGGTATAGTACATGTGTTACTGTTGATGAAAGAATGTTAAAATACTACTAACTGTAGTATATAGTTTGCAATAGGTATATATATGTTTTCCTGTATGCCCCTCTATTATTAACTTCTAGTTATAGTGTCAGTCATACATTTTGTTCTAGTTCATGAGAGAGATTTCTTATATTTGTATAGTTAATCACGGACATTGTCCACCACAAGATTCACTGTTTTATACATTCCCATCTTTTAACCTCCAACTTTCCTTCTGGTGACATATGTGACTGAGCTTCCCTTTTCCACCATCTTCACACACCATTCAGCACTGTTAGTGATTCTCACAATGTGCTACCATCACCTCTGTCCATTTCCAAATGTTTAAGTTCACCCTAGTTGAACATTCTGCTCATAATAAGCAACTGCTCCCCATTCTTTAGCCTTGTTCTATATCCTGA
>PVKY010015749.1:0-10060 GCA_004027775.1 Bradypus variegatus | reverse complement strand
GAAGTGATGTTCCGGCCCTTCCAAAGCGAAGTTCTAAGAACCCTGCAGCTTCCTCCAGGGCCTTTTGTGATGTTTACCCTGGCAGAAGCCAGCCCCAATGGAAGAAGTCCACAAAGCCTGAGACCACCATGGAATGTGAGCACAGTGACAGCAGTCTTGCCCACGGCTGTGTCCTCAGCTTCTAGAACAGTTCCTGGCACAGAGCGCCATGACTGTTTTTAACCATTGATAAATATTGCTAGAATGCCTGGCTGGGTCTGTGTTTTCCTGTCACTGTCACTGCAGTCCAGGACCTCTGAGGTGACTTGGATAGTCTAAGACCTTATGCTTTGAGGACTGAAGAGCTTGGGATGGGCCAGGAACAAAGATATTACGTAGCATCCCCAAAACAAGAGCACAAGGTGGTGGTCCATTGGAAGACGTCTTCTCCTTTGGAGAAACCAAGAGGCGACTGTGCTGGGAGAATCATCCTCAGGGCCGCTTCCAAGGTCCTGGGCCTGTTCCGGGTTCTGCCGCCTCTGTGGAGCCTATAACTTTTGGAATGTGTTTTTGCCACCATCCCGTGAATACCTCATAAAATACTATTTGCCAATAATGTCACCCTGTAATTACATTTGCTGAACTGGCGCTGCCAGTGTGTATGTTCTTTTTTCATTATGTAGCTTCAACCTTTATAATGTTACCAATTGACACCATAATTAGTATAGTTTACGGCAGCACTGATTATGAGGGGCCTCCTTGTCAGTCAGCCTCTGTTCATTTCTGTTTGAGGGACCATTATTCCTTTACCTCTAAACCTTGGTTAATTTACAGGGCACACAGGGGCAAGGCTGGGTGTGTGTGTGTGTGTGTGTGTATGTGTGAGAAAACAGGAGCCCCCAGCTCCTACTTGACCACCCAGCAGTTGCTTTGCTTCTAGCCATATCACCTACTGCCCTTGGCCAGACGCCTCCAAGGAGGAGAAGCCTGTGTGAGGGTCAGGGTGCTGGGGACACCCCAGCCCCTCCCTTGGGAGCCATGCGGCCTTCGGCAAGTTGCCCACCCTCTCTGAGTCTCCTCTCCCGCACCCAGCTCTCCTTCCCAGCCCTACCTGCCTCCAGGGGCTTCAAAGAGCTAACAGATGTGGAAGAGCTTTTGAAATAAGCATGCCATATAAATTCAAGGTGTTTGGGACTGGTTTTCTCATAAACCTGCCAACACTATCTTTTTGGAAAAGACAGAAGTCACAAATCCGCTCTCGTTTTAATTTACCCTGGTATTTCCTCAGCAGATGGCTAAGGAGCTATTGGTTGGTGTGCTCTGTCCCAGCACTTAGAGATTAGCACTTCCTCCACCCACCCCCGGGACCGTGGCTTCCTGCGATCCCCCCAGAAGTCTTGCTGGGGTTGGGGTGAAGTGCCTTTCTCTTCCCCCTGAGTTTCCTGAGATCAGGGTGGGGAAGGAAGCTTCTGCCTTTCTCCCCCTTGTCCCCACCTGCCTCATTTGTCCACATTCATGGGTGTGGAGGGACTTTTCTGAAACTTGGGTGCTCTCCTGAACCATATGGGGAGCACTTCCCAGCATGGCCCAGCCTGCCTTCCAAAGAAGCAGGTCTGGGGATCCACCTCTGGGGTTCTTGGGCTCCTGAGCCCCATGGAGCGAGAGGCAGGCACCAGCTCCCCTTACACAAGCCGGATTCTGTCCGCCCTGCACACCCACATTCCCCACCCACGGGGCCTGAGCCTGAACTTGGAGCTGGGGGAAGAATTAGGAAGTGCAATTTGAGTTGAAGGTGAAGCTTTATTTTCCAACCCAGCTTCAGCAGCCGTAAATACTAATATTACTTCTCTCTGCCTCCTGGATCCATTTCTCACTTAGTTCAGATCTCAGGGCTGTCTGGGGACACCCAGAAGTCTCCAGATGTCTGAGGATGAAAATCACATAAGCCCTCATTTTCACCTGCTTCCAGGTCAGAATTCCCTTTTTAACATTCTGGGAGATGATTTTCCTACCCCTGCGCCACCGGCTCCAGTGACAGGAAGCTCAGTGTTCCAAATAGTGCCCTCTCGCACCACAGCACTTCGTGCTTCCTCGAAATCTCCTTACTTGCAGCTCAAACTAGCTTTTCCCCAGCCCTATATCCTAAATCTGTAGGTCTCGGTTTTGCTCGTGGAAGCTGCACAAAGCAGGGCCGTTCTTCCATTTCTTCAGAATCCTCTTTTGTGTTGTTTCCTTTGGCCCACCTGTCTCCCTCCCACGATACCTGGGGTGCAAATCCCAAGGCTCAGCCTTTCATACTTGTCATGGCAAAGACCAGTAACTCACCTGGAATCCCAGCTTGCCTTCCGGAAACGTGAAGGGGCAGCATTAGTTTCCCAGGTTCCAGCCTCCCTTTTCTGTTCCTCTGATGGCCTAACGCACATGTCCTTATCACCTGCTGGGGGTTAAACAGACTCCTACAAAGAAGTGTAAGAAGTAGTCCCTGCCCCTCCAGAAACCCAGAGACTGCTGAGGAAGCAAAACCAGCTCTCAGGAACCAGTAACAGTAAAGGGGTCAAGTTAGAGATTTCACAGAGCTACACAGGCCTGCACCACTCTAGGAGCTGGGGATGAACAAAATGTCATGGCTCACCTTGTCTGTGTCCAGGGTGGCAGCAAGGACTTCCCAGCCACACTCATTCCCTTTCTTCCTGGTCAGCCCCTTGTTTTTCTTCCCCAGTGTCTTCAGCATCATTTGTTTGGAACTGAGGCTCTGCCCTCAGGGTCTGGACTCCATCCTTAACATCTCTGGCCTCCCCATGGCCTCTCGTCACCTTTCTCTCTTTCCAGGACACCCCAATGCTCAGTTTTGAACTTTGCAGTGTATAGATGCAGGAGTCTTAGCAGACAAACCCACCTTCTTATAGAGATGGAGAAAGGCATTTTGTAAACATAAGAGCAGATTCAAACTCCCAGCAGATGCGCGTGTAATGTGGCTTATGCTATATTACTCTTGCTTAAGTTAGACTCTGTGATTTAGCATTCCTGTTTAGCTGCAGAATTCCACGGAGGATATCGGAGGATATTGCTGGATCCCAAATCTTTTGTCAGTGTAATTGAGCATAACATCTTTTCAGGTTTGTATTTCAAAAGATGCATTATCTCCTCTCATCCATTTGTTCTGTTTGAGCTATTCGAAACTTTTAACTTGTCCCATTCCTCTGAAGGAATTTGAGTTTTAGGCTGATAATTTATGTTTATGCTGAGAATGCAATTTCCTTTCTGCACCTGGAATGATTAATAGACTTCTCTCTGTAAATTAGTATGGGAGAATATCAGTAACCAAACATGAGAATTTCACTTTGCCCCAAAGATTTCCTAAAGTCCTTTCTTATTCATGTTGCTTAGCACCCAATCTCACCAGGACCCTAGCTCCTCTGACAGTGTAAGACCCTTGTCCTTGCTTCCTGCCTCCTGACAGCCATCCTTTTAGAGCAGGGATTGACACAGCAGGGCCCACAAATTAAGAATAGGCTTTTAATTTTTAAATGGTTGGAAAAAAATCAAAGGAAGAATAATATTTTTTGACACATCAAAATTATATGAAATGCAAATTTCAGCATCCCTAAATGAAGTTTCATTGGAGCACAGCTGCACTCATTCATTTCCAGATTGTCTGTGGCTGCTTTTGAGCTACAATGGTAGGATTGAGTAGTTGTGGCAGAGACCTTATGCCCTGCAAAGCCTAAAATATGTAATAAAATCTGTACATGCAGATAAAGTTTGGCAGCCCCAGCTTTAGAGGAAGGATGAGGGTTTGCTTGTCCCTTAAGGGAAGCAGGGAGCACCAGGCTTACATGGCGCAGAAGCACCATAGTGGATGCTGGAGTTTTGGATGTTGGGGATTTGGATGACTGACCTATACCACACCAAGACTTAATTCCCCTGGGGAAATCCCCCTCCTCCACCTTCAGTCCCCGTGTCTGGGTGGATTTGATCCACTCTGATCCCCTGTGGAGCACACGACTTAGGCCATGGCCTCTTCTCCTCCCCCAGGTCCCTGCCCCCTGTCTGGCAGAATGATTGGTTCATGATGATGACTGACTCAACTGGACCAATGGAGTCTGTCCTGGGTCTTCCGGGAGGGAAGCATGTGCTCATCCTGTGAGATGTGAAGCAGAGCTTGTAGAGGTGGAAGCAGCTCCAGGTATTTCCAACCACGAGGGATGTGATAAGGGCACCAGAACTAGTCAGGGAGTCAAGACAGACCTGATGTCCCTAGCCCCTATCTGGCTGAGCCCATGAGATCTGCTGAAATCAGCAGCCTGCCAGTCGCTGCGGGCTGGCTGGGAATGTCTGCACACAGCCCCACGGCTGTCCTAGGGGCCCACCCGCCAGGACCAGTCACCTGCTTCTGTTAAGTCCAACATTTGAGTTGGCCTCAAAACCATGGATGGACTCGCTGTCGCCTCCCAGAGGTGAGGGGGCTGCAGCACTGGTTTGCAGCAGTGAGGAAGGTGGGGTGCTTGAGCTGATGGGGCCCAAGTGGCATCACCTGCATTACCTGGGCACCTGGCTGTCTCCAAGGTGGGACCTGGGCTGTGTGGAGACTGGAAGGAGCAGGATGTGGAGTGGAAGAAGCAGGGGGTGCATGCCTAGCTTTGGGGGTGCCATTGTATCTCACAAGCTGCAGGGTCTTCAGCACATCGCTGAGTCTTCATGAAACTCTTCAATAGGAGTTTCAATGGGTCCTGCCTTCCCTTGGGTGTGTAAAGAATAATTGAGATAATCCAGGTGAAAATGCCATGTAGACCGTCAAGCACAGGATGAATGGTGGTCGTTGTTGTGTCAAGTGATGGGTGCTACATTCCTGGCCAGTAGGTCTTAGCAGGAAAGGGCACCAACTGGGCTTCCACCCTCAAGGTTGGGACGGATGGAAGTGTGCATTCTCCTCTTTAGCTTTCCATGTGCCACATGCTTTACATTCATAAATCCCTTTCACCCTCCTCATCGCAACATTCTGCTCTAGTGCATGAGGCAGAAATCATTCACTCTGTTTGAGGAAGGGAAAACAACATTACCTTCAAAACAAGGTCTGGAAGCAGTAAGAGCAGCCTGTGACAGCCCTTCTTCCCCTGGACCAGATGCTGGCAGGACACATGAGCCGAAGACGCCCACAGCATGTCCCGGGCTGCTCACCCGCATGCCTGGTGAGGTGGCTGGCTGGGCCAGGGTGTGGTCTGCAGCTGTGATGGAGACAGAGTTCTTCTACATGCCCTCCATGTCACAGACAACTCTGAGGTTTTACGGGCAATTAAACAGGCCCAGAAGACATCATGTGGCTGCTTGGGGATTAAAGCAAGATTGGTGCATATGGACCCAATTTCCTCCAAAGCACAAGTGTGGTTAAGCATAAAGAATTATGCTTTATGTTTGGGATGGATTCATTTAGAGAGTCTGGAGGCTCTGGCTCCTAGGCTGCCCCTCTGGAATGCCCTGTTGCTTTTGTATGAGACCCACTACTGGTAATTGGAGTCTGAGAGGCCTTCCTGGCATTATGCCACGACCTGACACCTTTATGGTAAGATGTGTCTTAAAAATCAGGTTGAAGGATTGGCCACACTTGGACCATCACTTTGATTCTTCAAAATGAGTCCATTTTGGACAGTTCAAGGTGGTACTTCTGCCTATGTGGAAGATGGTGAGATACAACATGGGTATCTGAAATCCTCAGAAGTAGATGTTCCAGCCATCTAAAGGAGGTGTTCTGGTTTGCTAATGCTGCTGTTATGCAAAATACCAGAATTGGATTGACTTTTATAAAGGGAGTTTATTTGGCTACAAATTTACAATTCTACAGCCATAAAAGTGTCCAAATTAAGGCCTCAACAAGAGGATACCTTCACTGAAGAAAGGCCAATGGCATCCAGAACACCTCTGTCAGCTGGGAAGGCACATGGCTGGTGTCTGCTGGTACTGGGGTGGGTTTCAGCTTCTCTGTCAGCTCCAAACATCCCTTATCCACAACTCCAAGCATCTCTGAGAATCTCTGTCAGTTCCCAAGCATCTCTCCAAAAGTCTCTCTCAGCTGCTCTTGGGCATTGTGCCTTCTTTTAGCTTCTCCGGAGCAAACTCTGGGCTAACATCTCAAAACATCAGCAGCATCTGGGTCTCCTGGCTTCAGCATCTCCCAGGGCATTATTTTTGTTTTCATCTCTGCTCTCTATGTGAGCTCCCTTTAAAGAACTCCAGTAAACCAATCAAGATTACCTTGAATGGGTGGGGTCAAATTTCCATGGAAACATTCAATCAAGAGGCCATACCTTACTTAAAAGAGTAACTCTGCCCCCACAAGATTGCATTAAGGAATATGGCTTTTGGGGTGAAATAATATATCCAAACTGGCACAAGAGGGGTCCGAGGCACATGAATGGAGAGACACAGCCATAGCAGCCTGGTGAGGGTGGCCTCTGGCTTCAGACCCATCTAGAGAAAGTCCTGCATATCAGTTCAGGGGATATGGGGAGAGACAGGAAGTCTGTGAGTTGAGAAAGCATGGTGGGCTAGGAAGGGAGGTTCTGGATGAGATTGTGGAGAGGGGCGGCAACTTTCCTCAAATCTAGTCTAGTCTCTGCCCCCCTGTGGGGTACCAGGAGATGGCCCAGCATCTCCGGGAGGAAGGCACTGGAGGAAAGAGAGGTCTTCGTGAACAGAACCAGTGGGCAGCATCTGGGCCCCAAATAAGGAGCACGTGCACATAGGGAGCAGGCAAGAGGGCCACTAGCGAAGGGGTAAAGACCCCAGGCTCTGCTGCTGGAGCCAGATGTGGAGCCCCAAAATAGGAGGAACCCCAGAACTTATTTTTCATCCCAAATGCCAAGTGTGTCCTGGAGGAGAGCTTGGGAGTCAAGGTGTATAGTGGGTTGTGCAGCCTTGTAGCTCTGTCTTTCACTGCAATTGTTTGGGAGGAATGAGAAATCAGGTTTAAAGCTCCATTAAAAGGAAAGGAGGGGCAGGGCTGCCTTTGTTTTCTGTTGATGAGGGAAAGAAGGCAAAGGACTTTGCCTCTGTGTGACAACAGAGAATTGTTTATTTGGGAACTCATTTTCCACAGCCCCAGGTAGAAAAATTGCCCCATCCATTTGCTATAAAGGAGCCAAAATCCCCTCCCTGAGGTGTACTGCTTCCCTTAATTCTTGCTATTTCTACTCTTAGGAAAAAGCCAATAAGATGATATTTGTTTTTCTGGGCTTTGAGATTTGGAGACAACCTGTGGTGAAAGATGAGGAAAGAAGACCTGAAGAAAGTTCCAGATGCCTGGAGCAATGGCTGGGACAAATGGGGAGCGTGGAGCTGTTCCGGCCATCAGTGCCTGGGGTTTCCGAGCTCAGAAATAGGAGTTTTATTACTGCCTGGAAAGGATGACAATGGTATTCTGTTTAAGAATGTTTGGTTTTCTTTTTCTACAGCTATTCCAAGAGTGCGTCTTTCTTGGAAATAGTTCAGTGAGGCTGTTCACTCCCTCGTCCATTACCACCGTCTGGGGTGCATGGCTCTGTCATGGGCCTGTTGCATCTCAAAAGGCAACACGCAGTCTTGGGAGGGGCTTCTCTGCGGGACGTCCAGGTGAGCGCATAAGAAATAAAGGCCCCACCGTTTCCGAACTGCAGGGCAGAGGTTGTACAGGGAGAGAGGAGGTGAGCCTCACAGGAGCTCAAGGGTGGGGAGGAAAGAGAAGAGGAGGAGGTATGCTTGTTAAGGGCAGTGAGCCTTCCTCTTTGATTGAGACAGTGAGAGAGGAAAGATTCAGAAGGGGCCGGAAAAATGAAGTTGCCAGCTGAGTATTCCCGTCTGCAGCTTTGACTGAATTATGGGGAAAGAAGAGGTTTGGGGAAGGGGTTGTCAGATCCCAACCACGGTTAAACCCATGCTTTATTAAAATAAAAGAGATCAAGTCCTTCTGCTCCCTGCTGTCCCTTCTGCCCTTGAGGCAGGCACATCACTGCTCTCTGTTGTTTGGCCTTCAGATAGCTTGCACGGTGGGAGGGTAAATCATGTAATGCCCTAGCATGGGAGAGGCGGAATCAGAGAATTGTTCGTCAGTTAGAACACATTCAGTTGAGGAAACCCAACTCAACCTGGCTTGAAAATGAAGATTTATCAGTTAACTAATTTTTGGTAAACCATTGTCCAGAGATTGGGCAGAACTCAATGCATGCTTGATCCGGTGGCTCAAGCACATTGCTAAGGTCTCGCCTGTGCCTTCTACAGCTTTGGCTTTTTCCTACGTTGGGCTCCTGTTGGGATGACAAGATAACATGATTGCCAGTGGTTTCAGGGCTGCTTTTTGCTCCCATCCCCTTTTTGGATGAGCTAAGGTCAGTTCCAATCACCAAAACTCTCTCTGGCTAGGGTGGTGGAGCACCCGGAATGTCTCCCCGGGGCTGAGGATGGAACGGACCTCATCAGATGCACAGGAGCCCCAGTGGAAATGATGGACTACTGGGAAAGGGGACCGCAAAGATGGATGTGAGGGAGGCAGCCGGTTGATGGTCACCACATACTCTAGGAGGGTCCACATCCTCTGTTTGGGTGAGTGATAGAGAAATAGACATTTTCTTAACATCTGGGCCACCCTGGACACAGCCAATCTAGAATCATTGAGTCAGAAGGAAACTCAGTGAGTTATCTCATCCTCTCTCTTAACCAATGCAGGGCTCTCCAGGAGTGAACCATCTTCAGGTGTTTTCCAGACCTCCAGAAACTGGGAAGGCATCACTTATAAAATGTATTAATGAGCAGTTGGGCAGCTATCTCAATCTTAGAACAGTGTCCTATAAATAAGAGAAATACCTCCTTATAAACTCACATTCACAGATTCTGGCTCTTCCAGACCCTGTGTTTCAACTTTTGGATTCTCTTACACTACATGGACCTGCATTCTATTTCCAAGAAATTGGTTTCCTTTTACTTCATGGTGACATATGTTCTCTCATCGACACCTGTTCTACCTCAGAATAGGGTACTCTCAGCTCCAGAAATTTTCTCTGTCTCTCCTGCTTCAAAACTTTCATTCCCAAATACTATTCTCTGAGAACTTTCCTAATCCAAGATAAACTGTTGGAAATTAGCTGTGTCTCACTGTGCCATGGTAGTTAATATGGGCATGATGATGGAAGTTTTAAGAACTACAAATCAGTTGCCTCGGATACAATGGCCAGGCCTGGTTTTGACCTTGGAGAAACAAGAATTAGATATACGAAAGTCTTCCAGAAATTCCCCCTGCCATGTAGGCAATTGTCTACTTGGCCTTTGCACATTGTGGGGTGGGGATAGGGCTGGGTAAGTTATGGTTTCAAGAGACATTTTTTTGTGATGCACTGTCTGTCTTTGATCCCCTGGCCTTTGCAAAGAATTGTTTGCTGTACCTGCCCCTAACCTTAAGAGAGAAAAGGAGATTTCCTTGACTTTAGCATTGAGCATATTGTCTGTCTTTCTGTCTGTCTCACTGTCAGAAAAAGCAATTGCAGCAGGCCAAGAAGTAATTACAGCAGGAATAGCTGCAAATATCTAGGGAGAAAAAAAGCAACATCTTGATATTGCAATATCACAACAAGTAGGAATAAGCTTAGCTCTGAGGAAGGATTCTCGTTTTAAAAAGCTTTTGAAAATTAAGGAGAACTTGAGGAAATAAACATCCCTGGAATTATTTTAAAACAAATTAGATATTTATATTCTGTAATTAGCATCAACATATTGTTGTCAGAGGCTGAGATCAGATAACATTTAAGGCTACGTGCCAGCAATGAGACATGTATTCTAAAGAACAGAAAATAAAAATCCAGTTTCCAAAGACCCCTGGAAGAGATTGGAGTCACTGAAAAATGGAAAATTAGTCAAGCCCATGTCCTGTTTCAAAATTTGGTGTTTATAGAGACCCACTCTGCATCCAGAACTCTATGGGGGGAAATGACACAAGAGATGGAAAGATCCCTGCCCTCTAGGAATCAGATAATGAAGATTTGCTGAGAGGCCACCAAGGACCAAGTATCAGGCAATGCCCTGGAGATGTGGTAGCAACAATATAGGTGCAGTACTGGAT
>PVKY010015748.1:0-10062 GCA_004027775.1 Bradypus variegatus | reverse complement strand
TAAGGTGTGGCCCAACTGAATCAAAGTGAGCCCTAATCTGTATTCCTGGAGTCCTTTATATACAGAAGTCAGACTCAGTCCAAAGATCAGTGACAAGCCAGAAGGCAGTGGAAACCGGAAGGGCAGACAGAGGAGAAAGAGGTCACGGGGGGCAGAGCAGCGAGCCAAGGACCCCAAGGACTGCGGGAAGCCACACCAGATGGCTGCAGACTCGCAGGAGAAGGCAGGGCCCTGCTGACCCCTTGCTTTGGGGCTTCTAGCCCTGCACATCGTGAACCAGTAAGTTCTTGTTGTTTAAGCCAACACCTTATGTGGTATTTGTCTGACAAAGTAAAATGATAGGCCTCAAGATCTGATTACCAACCCATAGAAATACAAGGCAACCATCAAAATCCAAACTTGAGCCGTAAAGAACTCTACAGGGAAAACAAATACTTTTCAAGGAGAGAAAGACAGAGAAACGGATGCAAGGGAACTAGATGAGATGAGACTTGAAGAGACCTTCGACCAATTACAATCATATCTGCAAATATAGATGCAATTTTATATGCAATCATATATTGCAGTGATACATGCAATTATATAGTTATATAAAAATCCTAACCCAAATAAGACAACTGCTTTTTAAAAAGAAACTAGTTAAGAAAATTTGAACTTAAATGATATGTGAAAGATGTTAAAAATCATTAATTTTTTAAGGCATGACAGTGGTATTGTGGTTATATTTTAAGTCCTTATCTTTTTATATACATACTAAAATATCAATGCTTGAAATGCTATCTTAGAAATGTGCTTCAAAGTAATTGGCCATAAATTAATACATGAGAATTTTTATATATATTTGAAATTTTCTACAATAAACAGATTTTAAAATACAAAAGATTGATGAATACTGTTTAATTAGAAATAAATACTCATTGCCCACTATAACTAAAAATGCTATTTTTTTCACCTGATATATAAAGCAAAAATATTTAATCTTATCTAGTGTTGCAGAATGTGAAGCAAGCATTCTAAGATGGGTGGAAATAACCGATGTCATTTTATAGATGGTGACTTTGTAACTTCTATTGCAATTCAAAGTGTGGATATCCTTTGATCTAGTAACTCCACCTCTAGGAATTTGTCCAGAGGAAATAATCGGAAGAGAGCTAAGTTTTAATATATAGGTAATATTTATTGCACTTTTACTATGTGACTCATTAGCTCTTCACTATGCTGCAATCTTGGTCTCATTTTTACTATTTTTCCCACTTGAGAGGGTGGGTAAGCATTAGAGCTGCCCTGTGCACCCTCTGACCTCTGCTTGTCCTGAGGGACTCCTAGGGTGCAAGGTCACGTTCCCAGGCAGAGCTCCCCCTACACCCTGTATTCCTTCGCTTCTGGCCTTGTCACTGGGGAGCCCGTCTCCTGCCTTTGCTTCCAGCAATTCTCAGGGTCCCAGGCTCTGCTGGGCTGAGCTGACTTTCCTGGCATCCACTGCTCCTCTTTTCCTTCCTCCAACCCAAGTGTGGAGCAGGATCTTCCTTTCATACCCCGAAACCTTGCAGACCCCAGATTGTAAATGTTGGCAAATCTCTACTATTCAAGAACAACAGCAAGTCATTCAAAATCATAGCCAAACATGGCAGTGCTCTTAGCCCTTGGATGTCCCCTCCTTCTACCTTGGGGCATCCGTCAGCACCAGCTGTCCCCTCTCCCCCCGTGGGAATGCCTTCAGCCATCATTGCTCTCCCTGGAGTCCAGACAACTAAACTCCAACCCAAGGAGGAAGATTCGCCCACACCCCTGGCAGGGCCTTACCCTGTATCCTGCTCTCAGATCTGTCTCAGCTCAAGGCTATGGACAGTGGGAAACCTGCTCCCTTCAGGGTAAATCTGACCTACTGTCACCCACACAAAGGTGGTCTTTGCCACCCCACCCCACCCCACCCCACCCCCAGACTCACAGCAGGTCAATGACGTCAGAGCTCAACTGACCAGCCAAGGAATCCCTAGGCACCTGGAGTGTTTAATTTCAAGTGTCACATGTGTGAGATATTCACATGGCACCTTTGTTCAAACGCACCAAGCAGTCCTATCGGTTTTGGCGGCTCCTTCTTCAGCTGGGAGGTTATAATCAGGCTGGGGCATCTTTTCCAGAAATTTGAGGTCAGTGCTCCAAGCCATTTGTGAGCAAGGGACTTGCACAAGAGCAAACACATCCTGCTCCCCCAGGCAAGGAGGCGAGGAAATCTATGCAAATAAAAGAAGTGTGCCTCCCCAGACAGCTCCAGATCATCAGACAAAGCACAACTGAAATACGTGCCAAACTGACATGGCCAAATGGAGCCTCCACCTGCCTCTGCTCCTCCCATGGGCAAGGGGTGAGCGCTTGTCTACCTGTGAGTGCCCGGATGAAAGGAGCAGTCTACCCCAAAGGTGGTTTCCACATCTGAAGACAGAACGCTGCTTTAAACTTTTATCTGAAACCTTTGCTCTCACTGAAACCACTCAGGTACTTCTAGCCCAATGCACACAGAAGCCAATTCAGTGACACCAGGATTTCAAGAAAAGAGTATATTAGCAAAGTTTAGCCCAGCAGATATAGGTGTGAAGTGCTTAGATCTGTCTCCTTCAGTGATTTTTATTAGATTAGACAAAGGGAGGTGGAAATAAAGATATTAGGGATGTTGGTACATGGTGATTGGCTAGTAACACTTAAATTAAGGATTGCAAGTTGGCTATTGCCATTGGCTGTTTAAACATTCAAATCAGGGATGGCAAGTTGACTATTACTGCTGACTGATCCTCTGTTTTGATGAGTGGGCTTGTGACACTGTTGGAACCTGTAATGGACCTCTCTCTCTTCCTTTTTGGCTCCAGTGTTTCTCTTTCCTGGTGTTTCTGCTCACCTTTGATTCTGCTCTGAGGGTATTTTTATGTTCTGGGAGACTAAGTTCAGGCTTCTTCTTTTGGTGCACACCTCATTAGTTTTAGCCAGTTCTGTAGGGAAAGAAGAAAACAGGAACTTGTGCTGGAATTAGGCAAGTCCTTCATCAATCTTAAAAGAGGGAAGTGAAAGCTTTAACAAGTTAATAAGGGAGGGGCTATTTCAGTGAGCTGGTGTGTGGCAGTTTCATCACCATGCTTCTACAGGGGACACAAGTGGAGGAGGGAAGATGGTAGAAGAATTAAACTTTACATATTTGAAACTGAAATCTTATTCTGTCCCTCATCTCCACCTCCCAGAAAGGTGCTTTTGCAGCCGATGCACGCTTCTCAGTTAATCTAACAGCATAGGCTAAAATGACCTTTGTAATATCTTGACTCCTATTTTCTTTCCACAGCCTTGTTTCCAAGTGTTTGCCATTTTTGACAGTGCTGCTGTGAGCAGTCGTGTATGTGGCTGCTGGAACACATCTGCAAGAATTTCTCTTAGGCCTGTGTGCTTTGGAGTGGAATGCCTATGATATACTTAGATATCGTGCTTATTGTCCATCTCCCCCAATTAGAATATTAGCCCCATGAGGACAGGAGTTTTTGTCTGTTTGGCTCATTGAAGTATTCTCAGCACCTAGAACACTGCCTAACATATTGTAGGCACTCATTAAACGTTTATAAAATGAGTAAACATAACGCACTTAAAAAAAGATTATGCTACTGATAGATATTTTTACTTTTGCTGTTTTTTTTCCAGAAGTTAAGACTGTATCACACTGGTCTGAACCTCATGTGGGCACTGCCCCAGCCCTTACTTAATTTTGTACGTGATCAGCCCAGCTTCTAAGCCAGAGGTGGTGATCACCAGGTATATGCTGAAGCAAATTCTTTTCTTTTATATTATCTTCTGATTTCTTCTTTGAACATATCAATGCAATGGGCAGCAGGATGTTGAAAGGAACCCCCCACCACATCCCAGCAAACACTAACTCCTCATCTCCTAGGGATGTCTGAAAACTGACTTGGAACGGGCGGCAGGAGCGCCCATTTCCCCCTGCGCCTTGTGAAACCCTCACCCTGGCCTTTCTTGGGAAGCATCCTTGGTGTTGTCGCTTGGTGCACGTGTTTTCTAACTTGCCGCTGTAGCAGCCCTTCTTCACCTCTCTTCAGTGTAACGTTCAGTGCAGGCAGGGGAGGAACCAGACGGCGGAGGGTGCCTGGTTCCAGGACAGGAACCAGCTTCCTCCTTGGGAAATGGTGACTCACCTTCCTCAGCCCCAGCCCAGTTGCTCAACAGCCCCCACCTCCAGGAACTCTTCTGTCCCCTTTCCCACCTCTCACTTTCAACAGGGAACAGAACTAGACACAAAATTCAGAAACTGGATTTATCATCCCCCCCATTGCGTGTGGTTTTACCTTCGGGGGGTTCTGAGAGACAGTGCATGAAACCACCATGCTGTGACCTCTCTATTAGTATGTTCTTATAATCTTTTTACTTATAATAGCATATAGTATTTATGCCACTAGTATTTTGTGACCATAATCTGCCAGAGAGATCAGTAAAGAGTACTGATGATGGAATTAAAAATCTTATTAGACTACACTAGGATTTTAGTTTGGTAATAGGACCAAACTAAAATAACCATGACCCCAAAATAGACACAGATTGCTATAGGTGTAGAATTTTAGAAAATAAGATCAAAATCTGTTAGAAAAGTTGAATCTAGGGATAGAGCAAAAATAAGTCCGTCAATACTGGGGCCCCAGAACCTTTTTCTGACTTATGTCAGAGGACAGCTGAAGCCACCAAATCTTTACCATCCAGTGAAAACTTATTAGGGATTGATTACCATTAATTACTCTAAATCCATCTCAAACACATATCAGAGATCTTACTGGATTTAATTGTGTCTTTTGGTTAGATGCGTTAAAATAAGGAAAGAGATGTTGATGAGTCTTTGATGCCAATTTGGTGTGGTTTATTAGGAAAAAAATTGCCTTAGGCTTACAGAAACATAAAATAGTAGCAGAGACATAGAATGTAGAAGCTACAGAAAGAGGAAAGAAGGAATAGAAACGCACATGTCAACAGTAAAATTTCAAAAAAGCATAACATTGAAAATCATCACTTTGTTTTGTTGGGTTCATACTTTGGTGATGGATGAAGAAGGTTTGCGTTGTCATTTTTCATTTGGAAGCAGAATCTCAGAAACCAGGGGATGTGGATTAAACTTAGCTTGGGTACCAGTCTCTCATCAGCCTTGGGACTTTCAAATCAGGGAGAACTGCCCAGGGGCCAGGCGGACGCCTAGTAGCAGCATTGCTTCTTGCAGCAGCACTTCTGCTGGCAGCTGCACTTCTGCTGGCAGCAGTCCTTCTTCCCGCAGCCACAGCCACAGGAGCTGCAGTTGCGGGAGCGGCGGCAGCAGACGACCACGGGGGTGCTGCAGCAGCCCCCACAGCAGCCGCAGCAGCAGGGGCAGCAGGCAGAGCAGCAGCCCACCCCGTAGCAACTGCAGGTGGTGCCGCTGCCGCTGCCGCTGCCGCAGCCACTGCAGCCACCGCAGCCACCACCGCTGTAGCCACCACCACTGCAGCCACCACCGCTGTAGCCACCACTGCAGCCACCACAACTTCCACAGCCACAGCAACCCATGGTGTGAGTAGAGAGGACTCGGGTGAGTGAGGGGAGAGGAGTCAGGAGGTGAGAGTGAGGTGTGATGCCTCCTTCTGCGGGGAGCCCCTTATATACCATCTTTGGGGACAGGAGAGGTTGACCACATGACCCCTTCCTCATTGCTATTTGTCTCAGTTGTCATGGGAGAATCTCATAATAGCTTCCTTTTGGGGTGTTGTCTGTATTTAATAGACTACCTGTTTTGTTTATTTTTCTAAATCAAATGACCTAAAAATTCCAACACATCCCCCTGGGAGCCATGGAAACCGGGGTTTCAGGCCAGGAAGTCATGAGAAGACTAGGAAGGGATGCCTGAATGTCACCAGGAGGCTATTCCAGTGAAGAGCCCAGAAGTCCTCTCGCTCAGGGCTGGAGAAATGAAAGGGGCATTAGGCAAAAATGCCATTGCCAACTGAGCCTGTTCACCAGTGGATGGAGGGTTTTTAATCTCTGCCACATTGTGGCAAAGCCTGTTACTGTATTTGATTAGTTGGTGTATTAGTTAGGGTTCTCTAGGGAAACAATCAACAAGAGATATCTAAATAAAAGATTTTATAAAAGTGTCTCACACAACTGTGGGGATGCACAAATCCAAATTCCATAGGGCAGGCACCAAACTGGCAACTCCAATGAACTCCTCAGGAAACACTTCGCTGGCTAGCTGAAGAAGTGAAGGTCCTCTATCTGTCTCACTTAAAAGTCTTCAACTGATTGTATTAAATCCAGCTGATTGCATTCTCTCATTGTGGAGGACAAGACCTTCATTGATGTAATCAGTCACATATGCAGCCAATTGACTGATGATTGAATAAACCAGCCTTCCGGTTTATTAACCAGCCACAAATGTTCTCACAGTAATGGTTAGGCCAGTGCTTCCTTGGCCAGACACCTGGGTACCATCACCTGGCCAAGTTGACACATGAATCTAACCATCACAGTTGGTATCTCTAACACTGTTGACTGTTCAGAAAGCGCAAATAAACCTTTGCAACAGTCCATCTTCTGACACAATTTCTACTGCATTTAAAATAAGAAAGCATTTTGTAATTAGAATGAGAAATGAATTGGATGCTGGAAAAGTTTTAATCAATTGATCTCTAAAAGAAAAATCTACATGCAAAATAACGTGGTCCTTCAACAGATGAATGGAAAAGCCAAATGTGGTTTACACACACAATGGAATATTATTCAGCCTTAAAAAGGAACAAAGTTCTCATATACGCTGCTACATGATCCCTAAAGACATCACGTTGAGCAAAACAAACCAGACACAAATGGACAAATATTGGACCATCTTGCTGATCATATGCAACACTTATAATAAGCAAATTAATAGAGACAGATAATAGTTCACAGGTTACTGGGGACTGGGAACAGGGCAGGGGGGAAGAATGGAGAATTATTTCTTAAGAGGTGAGAGCTTCTGTTTGAGAGGATGAGAAGGTTTGGGTAATGAATATTCATGACAGTTGTACAATATTGTGACTATAAGTAATACCACTGAATTGTACATTGGAAAATGATTTATGGGACATTTTGAGTTGCATATAAATATATATTACTACAATAAAAAGTTAAAAATAATGTGGCCTATCATGGAGGATAGATCAAGAGAAATAAAACAAAATCAAAATGAGAGAGGGAGAAAAGGAGAGAAATATACCAGATACCCCAGAAAAGTAAAGGTTTGTCCATGAAGGAAATACAATCACAGTAGAGTATTTGACTCTATAGTAAGCAATACTAATATTGTTAAAATTAAGCAACTGGTAATTATGGATGTTACCCAAAAAAAGTGATGTAAATATATTGGGAGTGGTACAGGAGAACTAAATTCCTATCTTATCAGAAATTAGCATTGGCAATCAGGAAATAGCTATGTAAAGGAATTAAAGGGAAATATGGAAGCAGCTACCAGCAGAAAGAGTAGCAGGGTGACAGCTGTCCCTGCGGAACAGACTGGAGGGTGAGTTCGGATGGGAGAGGGAACCAGGAAAGTACATTTAGTAATTTAGTAATGTACATTTTAGTAATTGTACATTACATTAAATGTACATTACATTAAATGTACAATTTAGTAATGTACATTTAGTACATTAATAAACGTTCAAGTCATGTTAGAAAATGACTGAATCACCCACATGACACAGTGTCATGTGGCCTGATAAAGGTGGCCCCACCACACAGCCTTACCGTCTGCTCTAACTCACAGGGCAAAGAATGGCACAAAATGTTCAGTTATGAAAGCTTCCCAGCACAAAATCTTGTGCATCCCAGGGGCTTGATAAATCTTTGTTAAATTGACTGAGGATTAATTTTCTTCAGGTGAGCTGAGGCAACTATATTGTTAGGAAATAAAAGATTAGAAAATGCTTTGGAAATGTAGAACACTCTGGCTGGGTTTCTCATCAAGTTCACCACTATTGACATCTGGGGTGGATGATTCTTTGTTGGGGGTGGGGGAGGGAGGTGTCCTGTACATCCTGGGAGGTTTAGCAGCATCCCTGGCTCTACCCATGAGATGTCAGGACACCCCTCCCCAGAGATGTGCCACAAAAGTGTCTCCAGATACTGCAAAATGCTCCCTGGAGGGCCAAGTCACCCCCAGTTTAAAACCACTGCTCTGCAGAATGTAAAGAGGGAATATTCCATATTACAAAACTCTAGAAAAATAGGCAAGTTTAAGAACAGTCTCTTCAAGTCTGCAAAAGGATTTTGCAAGAAATTCTTTTTCCCTTTTGAAATATTGAGACAGAATTCCTAAGGCATATGATTCTCAAAGGAGTTTAGTACACGGGGTGGTTCGTGCAAGAGGATGGGGTGGGAGGATAGCAGGGACTGCCCTATCTCATTTACCCCTGGCACCATATTTGCCTGCTGTAGGTGCTCAAAACATGTTTGTTGGAATAAAGCAATTTGTGCTCTCAACTAGTTTCTTTAGTGTCATATGTGATGGGCAGGCAGACAGGCGGGCAGTCACAAGAACATCACAGGAAATGCTAGTCCTGCCAACACAACGAAATGCTCCCCCTTTTTAAAAGTGGGGTAGAAAGAGCAAAGCACAAAAAGACATGTTAAGTCCATGCTACTTTGCTACTCAACATAGTCCAGCATTCCATCTTCCCCCCACAGGAAGGGAAGAAGGGAATTAACATGAAGATGTGCAAGCAATGCCTGGAGGAAAAGGCTCAACTAAACATTTTTCTACACAAAGCATAAGACAGGAAAAATTACAGTCACTGCTTCTGATGTTTGCTTTCAGGTTACAGTTGAAAGGAAAATCTAGTACAGAAATAGCTGCAGGGGGTTCTGAGGATACACAGAAGACCTTACACTCTTAAGGACAAGGTCAACCCTGCATTGTCCTCAGCCCCAGTTGGGCAGAACTGGGTGGGAACCCTGGCTCGGACCCCAGAGATGTGCGAACTTCCGCACGCACCTTGCCTGTTCTGAATGACAATTGCTAACAGTATCCACTTTGCAGTAGAATCTACCTTGCAGAGAATAGATGCAATTAATTTTTAGCATGAAGTTATGTACGTAAAGTTAATTCCTTTCTTTTTCGACAGCTAGGAATAGAAGGTATAATAGTGTGCATTTTTTGTGACACTCATTAAGTAGCAAAGATAAACGGGTGACTGTTTCAGGCCTGGAAGCACAAATCTAGGTAGGATATAAATTATATTTATTTTTTAAAATTAGACATCATTTAATCTAAACAGATGGAACTGAGTGACAGAGAGACTGTGGCTTTCTCAGGACATGTAGCCAGCCAGTGGTAAAGGCTCTTGGCCCCTTTGCCCACTACCCCATGGATATTCAAGAAGAGGGGGGGACATGAGGTTGTGTGGGAAGCTTGCTTGGAAATGCATCATGACAAGCCTTCCAGTCCTGGAGCTGCCCCTTCCACATGGCTTTCATGCATTTTGACCAAGGACAAACATGAATCTAAAAATAAATAAGGAAAACTGTCTTTACAGCCCAGTGACATGTGAGAAAAGGTAAATCAGGGTGCTTTGCCTCTCCAGGTGGGATCCAGCTTTCCTTGTATTCAGCAGCGCAGTATCTGCCAACAGAGAAGTTTACGTTGAAACCAAGAGAAAAGAGCTTCACTAATTGATGTGGGATCCTCATGAGAGGGAAAAAGAAGACACACTTTCATCAGTGACACTTGCACTTGGCAACTGTTAGATTAAAGCAAAGTCAAACATTTCAGAAATGTGGCTTTTATTAGAAACATAACATGGGGAAGAAGTAAATGCAAAAATAAGCAATTTTATGAGGTGAAAGGTGTTCACTAAGGAAATAGACTCAGGGTCTTGTGAAATTCTCCCAAGGAAGTGGCTACATGTCCTGAGTTGGTGCCTCCAGCAGGATATTTAAGGGTCCCTGATGTGTCAGAGCTCACTCTCACCTCCTGCTTCTTCTCTCACTTCACCTGAGTCCTCTCTACTGACACCATGG